>JAWQFJ010024518.1:0-5000 GCA_034096865.1 Theodoxus fluviatilis | reverse complement strand
GAATGCAGGTCAACGCAGATCTACGTATGCGGCAAAGAATCTGCACCACCGCTTCGTTGCGTGCATGTTTGCACAGAAAACGCTGTATTTTGGGATACTAGAAACCCCATCCAAAGAAAATGTAAGCCATGAACAGCATTAATTTATCAAAGCTGTATGTTGAATGCATCAGTAGGTCGGGAAAGCTCCTATATTTTAAAATCTGACAGGCAGGTCTCACGCATAGACTACACGTGGAAGCGTCGTTGCCATGGTTCTGAAAAGGGCCGTAACTCTAAATTCTGACCTCGCTTCTTGTAAGTGAAAATCACTCGATTGCGCGGTCTCGGTGTAATCGTTCCGTGTGGATGTCAAGCGTATTTTTGCTGCCGATCCGGTGCCGGATCGAGAGCAAAATCTGCTTGCAAACGGGTACGTATATAGGCGCCTTAAAATCCCCCTTCCTTCCCGGTCTTAAAAAAGTTTGGAAACCCACCCCCCAAAAAAAATGAACTGATCCGCCCCTGAGGATAAACGCGATTAGTCCACTAAACGGACCGACGTGCATACAGGCCCAGGCCACCGGCTCATTACATTGGAAAACGAACAAATCGTGTCTAACGCGAACAACGGCTATATGTACAGTCATCAAAACTGGCACCCAGTTGAGGCAAGCACGGTGTGCACGATCTGCACGAAGGGGAGCGGTATCCATCATCAACAGTCATTTATTTCGTGCAGACCGTGTGATGAGCTGTCGCGTCGGCGGCGCCCGGCGCATCTCGGTTCGGCCTTTGTTGACAAACAAGTCTGGGGCACATGGAGCTGGAGTCGTGGTGTCAGCTCCCGACGATGACTGCGACCGGATCCTCCTGAAAATTTGGTCGAAGTCAGAGGGTCGATCAGTAGATGTAGGTGGGAGAGCAGGTGAAGACCCATCGCGATCAACTTGATTGACTTCGCTGACACCCATGGCACTCCACACCCCGGCCACTCCTTCCCGCACTGCTCTCTCCATGTTTTCCATCCTTTCCATCCGGCGAGTCAGAGCCTCCCCCATCTCGTCCATGCAGCGTTGGAGTGTAGCTTGAATCTCCCCACGGGGAACCTCTTTGCTTGCTGAAGGTGGTGACAAGTCGGGATGATGGACAGGAATGGAAGGTTGCGTTGTTACAGCGGGAGGCTCTTGAAAGGTGGTGACTGGCGATGCGGCAGGCTCCGCCTCAGAGCAAAACGGTGCACTTGGCAGGTCACTGAAGAGGAGGCTACATGATCTGTCTCTGCGGTGACTCGTGAGTTTCGCTCCGACGCAGTATCACATACAATGGATGTCGCAACACTTTCATTAGAATATTCGCGGAATAAAGTGACGATTGCTTTCTGCTCACCCTTTGCTCTGTAGTGATCGGCTCGTTGTTGGTCGCGACGCCGCTGTGCCGGAGTCTTCCGCTTCCAAAATCCCCTCTGGTCGTCGCGCGCTGGTAATGGCCGGCCGTCGTTCTCTTGAAAGCGTAGCACAACTACAGTGGTCCCACGTTCGCCTGTTACTTTCCACGAGGAAGGTTCACTCGTCGCCAACAAGGATGTCAGCAACGTTTCCAGAGTAACTGGTAGTCCAGCGACTGGCATTGTGGTGGTGGCTGTGGTAAACTAACGTGAGCAGGGCAGAGCTGCAACACACACGTCCTATCGACTCGAGCGCGAGCAGCTGAGTGGGAGAGAGAGAGAGAGAGAGAGAGAGAGAGAGAGAGAGAGAGAGAGAGAGATAGATAGAGAGAGAGACAGACAGACAGACAGACAGACAGACAGACAGACAGACAGAACGACAGACGGCGAGAGACAGACAGCGAGGCGCAGACAGCGAGAGACAGAGACAGCGAGAGACAGTGACAGCGAGAGACAGAGACAGAGACAGAGAAATAGACAGAGGGAGAGAGAGAGAGCGGGAGAGAGACAGAGGAAAAGAGAGAGACAGAGGGAGAGAGAGAGAGAGTCAGAGAGAGAGAGAGAGTCAGAGAGAGAGAGAGACAGAGAGAGAGACATACACAGAGAGACAGAGAGGGAGACAGAGAGAGAGACAGAGAGAGAGAGACAGACAGACAGAGACAGATACAGACAGAGACACAGACAAACAGAGACAGACAGAGAAAGAGAGAGACAGAGAAAGAGACAGAGAAAGAGAGACAGAGAGACAGAGACAGAGAGACAGGGACAGAGAGAGACAGAAAGAAAGACAGAGAGAGACAGAGAGATAGACAGAGAGAGACAGACAGAGAGACAGAGAGAGAGAGCGACAGAGAGGGAGACAGACAGAGAGAGAGACAGACATAGACAGAGACAGACAGAGAGACAGACAGAAAGTGAGAAAGACAGAGAGATAGAGACAGGCAGACAGAGAGAGAGACCGACAGAGAGACAGAGACAGACAGAGAGACAGAGAGAGACAGAGAGAGAGACAGACACAGAGAGAGACAGATAGAGAGAGATAGACAGAGAGAGAGACACAGAGAGAGACAGAGAGAGAGAGACAGAGAGAGAGACAGGGAGAGAGAGACACACAGACAAAGAGAGAGACGGACACAGAGAAAAACAGACAGAGGTAGAGACAGAGAGAGAGAGAGACGGACAGAGAGAGAGAGAGACGGACAGAGAGATGGACAGAGAAAGAGACGGACACAGAAAGAGACGGACAGAGAGAGAGACGGACAGAGAGACAGAGACGGACAGAGAGGCAGAGACGGACAGACTTGAGACTTTTATTGTTTCAGGCCATCGGCCCATAACAAGGAGTCATCCAACAATTATACAAAACAATGTGTTATAACATAAATCAATAGGTTTCTTCGATTACAGTTTCCGATACTATTTTTACCACTATCTCAAGGCGACTGCACTTGAGTACTGAGAGGTTGACAACAAATCGTTTCGTCTCTGCAGCGCATAGTAGATGTACATTGCTGCTTGTCGAGTTTTTTTAGTTTGCATACCATCGATCAAGTAACAATAACTTATTCTTTTTGCTCGTGGCACATACTCATCGATATATTTTGTCCTTAGGTCCTGGTATTTATGACAGTACAGTAAAAAGTGTTCTTCATTTTCACGGGCATTTTTGCAAAATGGACAGCATATTTCATCTATTTGTGTTGTTGCATATCTTTTGTTGCTAGCAAGGTGATTTATGTTGCACCTGAATCGAATGAAAGAGTCTCTAAATTTCTTTATGTTTATAAAATCTGTATATTCTTCCGTTTCGAACTCTTGCTTCAATTTTCTGTATACGCAGAATCTTTCACTCTCCATTTTGTTGTGCCATTCCTGTTGGAAACAATCTCGTAATCTTTGCTTAAGGTTCTGTAGAAAACTTTGTTCGTTTAAGACACCTTTGTTAACCCATACAAATCCATAGCCCAATTCACTCAGTCGTCTTTCAATCAATCTTGTCCAGTTTAATTCAAGTGGCACTAACATATTTGTGAGCATGAGGTAAGCCTGCTTTGGGAGCCTATTATCAGGTAATTTGGTGAGTCTTAACCCTTATCCTGGTGCTAAAACGGTGACGTTATGGGCTGCCAGTGGTGCTAAAACACAAGCAAATTGAGCAACACGCACACCTTTCATTAACTTTGAGATTGCTGATGAACCGTTACAGATAGTCACATAAAATAAAAACACAAAATGCTTGAAATTAAATGAACAATATTTAGGTGTGCAGTTTATAGTCTTTATTCAAATCCTGATTTTTTTTGTCAAATTTTAAATGGTAAACATTTGTGTGTTTTTCACTCCTGGAGAAATAAAACTGGTAAATCACTATGCAATAGTGGGTAAATACCCTATAAACCCTACTGGATGTTTGCTTTATCATCTGTGCATACTAATGTATCATTCTCTTTGACCAAAAATGCACTCTTTAAATTACAATGCAAATTCGATGAGCCATGTATTAGAGAGGCAAAATGAAGTAATTCTGATTACCTATACTCTTCCATCTCTTATGCAATATTCTTCATATTATTGCAAATGTAGAAACTGAATAGCATCAATATGTGGATAATTCAGCATGAAAACAGTCTGCAGTAAAGTTTGTCTCCTACACATGTCCACCTAGTTCTGCTATCTGGAAGAGTTATCTACATGGCCGTATTTTGAACAACGGATTAGTCTTGTCGTCGAGCACGTTGTCTGCCAAGTGCAGGTTGCTCAGTATTCCTTGGAAACGTGTGAGCGACATTGTCTGACCAAAAAACAGAGTGGCATCGACTTCATCTGTGCTCCAATATGCTGGGATGAACGATTTCACAACGATACCCATGAGGATCACGAGAGCAAGGAATGTTTACATTTCGTCACAGCTGACAGGCGACCAGCGTAACAATCGCGAATGAGGAGACGGCTCGATCGTTGCTTTCCAGTTAGTTTCCTCTCAGCATACAAGTTTGTTTTCTCCACAAGCAAATCAAAAACTGTATCATCCAGGAATAGATTGAAAAAGTCAATTAGCTCAGCGTCAAGAGTTGATCTCCGCAAGAAGTTTCAACTCACCGGTGAATGACGCGATTAGCGGCTCATCAACTGTTCGCATCCACCCCTCTTCTCCTACCTCTTGATCACTCGCAGCTTGAGAGATCGGCATTCTAGAACTAATTACAGCTTGCCTGATTATTTCATCCAAAGTTTCCTCATCATCTTCATCTTTGGCAGCTGAAGGATTAAAGTCTTCGAACAGATTTCGCGATCGCGACATGCTGACTCGAGCTTCCGCTTCAATTCGTACGGGATAGACCATAATTTCTACTTTAACGCACATAAAACCACCCCGATCGTTGATTGGCCAAGCTGTAGACTGTAGAGAAACCTCTTCTGCATGAACTGGAGTCAGTAAACGTAGAGTTATATGATAGGCTTGTACTTGGAGAGAGCAACAACGCACGTGGTGTCAGAAACGACATATGCCGCGCTAACCAGTGGCGGACCACAAGGGCGAGCGCGGCAAATGCCGCGCTAACCAGGATAAGGGT
>JAWQFJ010024517.1:12500-22701 GCA_034096865.1 Theodoxus fluviatilis | reverse complement strand
AAGGTTTGAAAGGGCTGGTGTGATATATGGTTACCTCCCTTCAAACTGTTTATAATTGTTTCCTGGAATTATTGCTCACACCTTGCCAGATAATAATTTCGGAGCTGTTATTATTTCAAAACAGAAAAGAACAACATCAGCATTACTACCTGTAACTTCCCACACAGCTCTCCCACAGTAACGCTAACAGCACTAGCAGTAGTACTAGTTTTAGTAGTAGTGGTGGTGGTAGCAGTAGTAGTAGTAGTAGCAGTAGTGATAGCAGTAGTAGAATAGTAGTAGTAGTAGTAGTAGTAGTAGTTGTTGTTGTGTAGTAGTAGTAGCGGAGCAGTAGCAGCAACAACAAGAGCTGTAGTAGTAGTTTAAGTAGTATTGATAGTAGTAGTAGTAGTAGTAGTAATAGTAGTAGTAGTGGTGGTGGTGGTGGTGGTGGTGATAGTAGTAGTGGTAGTTGTTGTCGTGGTAGTAGTAGTTGTAGCAATAACAGCAACGGCAATAGCAGTAGTAGTAGTAGTAGTAGTAGTAGTAGTAGTTGTTGTTGTTGTTGTTGTGTAGCAATAACAGCAACGGCAATAGCAGTAGTAGTAGTAGTAGTAGTAGTTGTGGTGGTTGTGGTGGTAGTGTAGTGGTAGTAGTAGTAGTAGTAGTAGTAGTAGTAGTAGTGATAGTAGTAGCAGTAGTAGCTATGTCATAGTAGCAGCAGTAGTAGTGGTAGTAGTAGTAGTAGTAGTAGTAGTAGTAGTAGTCGCAGCAGCGGCGGTGGCGGCAGCTGTGGCGGTGGCGGTGGTGGTGGTGGTGGTAATAGTAGCAGTAGTTGTAGTTGTTGTGGTGGTGGTGGTGGTAGTAGTGGTGGTGATGATGTTGACAGTAGTAGTTGTAGTGGCAGTAGTAGTAATGGTAGTAGGGTCGTGGTGGAAATGGTGTAGTAGTAGTAGTGGTGATGGTGGTGGCAGAAGTAGAAGTAGTAGTGATAATGGCAACAGTAGTTGTAGTAATAGTAGTGGTGGTGGTTGTGGTGATGGTGGTGGGGGTTGTGGTGGTGGTGGTGGTCGCGGCGGTGGCGGAAGTGGCTACAGCACCAGCAGCAGCAGTAGTAGTTATAGTAGTAGTAGTTATAGTAGTAGTAGTAGTAGCAGTAGCAGTAACGTCAACACCACTAGCAGTAGTAGTAGTTTTAGTAGTAGTGGTGGTGGTAGCAGTAGTAGTTATAGTAGTAGCAGTAGTTGTAGTAGTTGTAGTAGTAGTAGCAGCAGTAGCAGCAGCAGTAGCAGTAGCAGTAGCCTGGCCTGACGCTACACCAACTGTAGAGATTTGTGATCGTAAGGTCGGGATTCTGTCTCTGTGTCTGAGGGAATGACGTCACACAAAGAAAGGCGCAATTAATGCAATCTCGTCGTGTCTGTGTATGAGTATCCGTGTGTGTGTGTTTGAAAAATAAAGAACCGTGGACAGCAACCGACAAAGTATTCTTTCGTGAGTACAGATGGCCCTGAAAAGGGCCGTTCGTAAGCGGACGTAGACCAAGGGGGGTAGAGCCTCCCGCCCAGGGATGTAGACCGCCGAGTCACAAGGACGTGGCGGCTCTGTCTCTGTGGCACTGGCAGGGCTCCGTCCCTGCTGGCAGGTATACGTCGTGAAGTACTCTCTTGGCAAGCTTTCGGAAACCTTCCTTCATCAGGCCAAGTGTGTGAGAGGCTGGCGGGGACGGCTTAAATAGGGGATGGTACGCCGGTGTTAACAGCAGGACCCAGAGATCTCATGCGACGCACGTGCAAGTCGTGAGAAGTTCACTTGTAGTGCGCCATGAACCCGAGATCTCTGTAGAGTCCGGCGTGGTGCGTGCTGAACAGTCTGATGAACTTCTGTTCAGCGACCCTGCGTGTCTTCACGTGCGATCCCTTTCAGCCAGGCTCTACGGATCCACCGCATTTGCTCTGACGCTAACGACAGGGAAGGTCACTTACGGGAGCTTGAAACCGCTCTTGGGCACAGTGGGTACCAGAGCGTAGCCGTCAGGAGACAGTTCAGACGAGCTACCAGGCAGAGAAGGGAAGATCTCTTCACCCGGCGTGACGAACAAACCGAAGCCGGTCGTGTCCCACTGGTAAGCACCTACTTCCCAGGCGCAGAAGGTCTTCGACGGGGGCTCAGAAGACTTCAGCATCTCTTGGACGAGGACGAGCAGAGACAGGTGGGGATAACCGGCATAGAGATCCGATGTCCCCCCCGTGGCCAGACTGCCTGTTTCGAGCCGCCCCTGGCTGAGCTACTGAAGTCGGCCCCGAAATCCCAGCAGCCGGGGGGTACAGCTGATAAGGCTGTGACCGAACGTTGTTCTTGCAAGCACGCACACACATACACAGTCGCCCAAATGCACGCACATACACACACACATACACACACACATACACACACACACACATACACACACATGTACACAGAAGCACACGCGCTCGCACACACACATACACACGCACGCACATACACACACAGGCACGCGCACACACATACATGTTCCCGCGCGCGTGCACACAGAAGACAGAGAGGAAGGCACATTTTGTCAAATAGAAAGCAAGACAGCAGAAGGTAGCATGCAAAATGCCCATTTATTTGTAAACACTCAGAGCGACATTTACGATTATGACGCGCACAGTCTCAAAAACTTCACTTCTACTTCTTGTACTACGGGATACAAATCAAGTGAATTCAAAAGACTTCTCATTCTGTACTGAGTAGAAGTATTTTCATGCCCTGTTATTTAATACGTTTATACTGGAAGAAGCAGTCAGCATAGAAATGCTCACAGTTGAAGAAAAATCAAACAAACAGACGACACTATAATTTCGAATCCGCTTAAGGCCTTCCCACACGAGGTTATTCCACACGCCACACACGGACTGACAAAAATATCTCCCAATGGCAGAGCGCTACTGACGCCTTTGCTCCACTATTGCCAGCCGTGATTGGCTGCCACAATGACGCTTGCGAGATTGCCAGGGTAAAATCGCCTCGTGTACAACAGCCTTAATTACTTTCGTATTTTAATCAGAGAAGTGCGCCCTGGTAACAAGACAGTCTTGAAAGTCCTGAGTTAAAGGCAGTCTCCATACATTGCAGGAATGGAGGGCTACAGCGTACTGCAAGCACCTGGCCTGTTGGAACCCTGCATCCTCACTGGCAAAACAGACGCAAGCACGTTTGCCAGTTGTTCTGACGGCACAGAGCACAGACAGCGTCACCGACAATCACGGTGGACGCAGAGAAATCGTTACCTGAAAGTAAAAAGCAAAAACAAACTTAAAACGCGTGTTGTGCGATGCTCGTGTGTGCAATGGGTATTCCCGTTCGAGCGCGCGAGCGTTTCTTACTTTGCGTGGGTGTGCGTGGGCGAGCGTTTCTGTGTGTGTGAGTGTGTATGCTTGTGTGTGCGAGTGTGTGCTTGCGTATGTGTGTGTGTGTGTGTGTGTGTGTGTGCGTGTGTGTGTGTGTTTGCGTTTATGTGTTCGCGTGTGCACGCGATCGAGCATACTCACACTTGTACACATAAAAGGGAAGAGAGAGAGAGAGAGAGAGTGAGAGAGAGAGAGAGAGAGAGAGAGAGAGAGAGAGAGAGAGTAAGATAGCGAGAGAGAGTAAGAGAGAGAGAGACAGACAGACAGACACACAGACATACAGACAGACACACATACATACAGACAGACAGTGACACAGACAGACAGACACACAGACAGACATACAAACAGACAGACAGACAGACAGACAGACACACAGACAGACAGACAGACAGACACACAGACAGACAGACAGACAGACAGACAGACAGACAGACAGACAGACAGACAGACAGACAGACAGACAGACAGACTGACAGGCAGACAGACAGACAGACAGACACACAGACAGACACACACACACACACACAGACAAACATACAGACAGACAGACAGAGAGACAGTCAGACAGACAGACAGACAGACAGACAGACAGACAGACAGACAGACACACAGACAGACATTCAGACAGACAGACAGACAGACAGACAGACAGACAGACAGACAGACAGACAGACAGACAGACAGACAGACAGACAGACAGACAGACAGACAGACAGACAGACAGACAGACAGACAGATAGACACACATACAGACAGACAGACACACACAGACAGACATACAGACAGACAGACAGACAGACAGACAGAGACACAGAGAGACACACAGACAGTCAGACAGACAGACATACAGACAGACAGACAGACAGACAGACAGACAGACAGACAGACACACAGACAGACACACAGACAGACAGACAGACAGACAGACAGACACACAGACAGACACACAGACAGACACACAGACAGACAGACAGACAGGCAGACAGACAGACACACACACAGACAGACACACAGACACACAAACAGACAGACATATACAGAGACAGACATATACACAGACAGACAAATACATTGACACACAGACACATAGACACACACACAGACACAGACACAGACAGACAGACAGTCAGGCATTGAGATAAAAGGAAAAAAGCTCTTACTGTCTGTGATGAGACATTTCATCTCCACTGAAAGAGAGAAAATAGTTTTTCTTCTATACGCTTGTACCCGAGCAACCACATCTTTTTTAGCAAAACCAAACACAAACGTTATGATAATACGTCCCATTTCGTTTGCTTTGCCCACAGTAAAGAAATGTATCTATCAACACTAGTCATACATGTATATCCAATCAACTGCTCTGACATGTCAGGAAATCTACTCCGTTGCTTTTTTCGTAGTTACGCATGCTTTCCTATCCAACGCAGCTCATGCGAGGAAAGAGCAGAGCTATGCACACTGTTCTGTAGCCTGACAGTGCGCAACCCTCTCTCTCTCTCTGGGTCTTGGCCACGACAGGGAAGTGAGAAAAAGATGTCTCCCTCTACTATGGAATGAATACAGGCAATTCTCGTGACTGATTACAATCTACGTTTTAAAAAGGACTGCCGTGGGGTTGTGGGAGCATCAAGTTCGGGTTTTCGCCATAACTATTTCCTGAATCAGTCATCATGCGGATGTTAAGTTTAGAATTGTCTAATATTATGTACACGAATGATTCATTCACAACACTTATTTCAACTGATTCAGGTGGGAGATAGTTGTAGAGAGACATGTCTTAAACTGATAATTTTACATATTAATAGTAAACATGGTTTTGAGGAAATTAACAATCCAGATAAATTGATAATTGTGAGAGATTTCACCTTTACATCATGTACTTCAGGTAATAAAGGTCAAATATAAAAGCGGTTTGACCATTGACAAGAGTATCAAAATGCATTTCAAAATATTTCATACCGAAAATTTTACAAAAGTGGACGTCATACTGAATTACTGCTAGGGGTCAAACGAATGTCAAAAATGGCCTCCAGACATGTAATACTACTACTAATAATAATAATGTGTGGATTTATATAGAGCCTTAACATGAGTTAAGACATGCTCAAGGCGCATACATACACAACCATTACAATATACAATAACAGACAATCACATCAAAGGTAACTTACTAAACTTAATATCATAGGAGTCAGACATTCACTTCAGGCATTGGACAAACTGATGTACAGAGAGGTATTACGAGAGCTGACAACTTAGGCATGTCGATAATGTTTATTGTACACTTGAGACAACTGAGTCTCATCTTTTTTTTTTAAACGATACGGCTATTGCCACTTGAAGGAAAAAGTTTACGAATGAAAACAATTCAAGTACTTACTTAGCTTTTTTATCTCATTTCGGATGAAATTTGCCTCAGCTTCTGTAGTAATGACTGAGGCCCAGCGATAATGAGTCGCCGTGGCAACCTGAGCCATCACGGCCAGCAAGATGAACACTCGTACACACAGCGGCGAACATGGTCGGTGAGGAACGCTTGCGCTGCTGTCTCGAGTGTCGGAGGAAGGACTGTCGCTGCTGTCTCGAGTGTCGGAGGAAGGACTGTCGCTGCTGTCTCGAGTGTCGGAGGAAGGACTGTCGCTGCTGTCTCGAGTGTCGGAGGAAGGACTGTCGCTGCTGTCTCGAGTGTCGGAGGAAGGACTGTCGCTGCTGTCTCGAGTGTCGGAGGAAGGACTGTCGCTGCTGTCTCGAGTGTCGGAGGAAGGACTGTCGCTGATGGAAAATGAAGGGCGGACCTTGGAGCAGGAAGGCTGGGCAGACGCAATGCCCACGGCTGTTCGACACGCACCAAGGAACATCATCAGTGACGCATGCTTCCGTCAGTTGTGTTGAGACGTTGAAGCAGAGACGACCAATCAAGTCCACGGATACAAGGAATCTTTTCCCACAGTTTAAATTTGGGATGTCAAACAGCGTGGGAGCTTCGGGCAGACAGCTTTTGGAATGGCGATTGGATGGAAAGAAGGAAGAATACAACCAACGCTTGGGGGCGCTCCTGCCGGGGAAATGTTTGCTGCAATGTGCATTTAAACTGTTTATTAAAGTAATTTCATTGAGGAAGTAACGACAGAAGAAATGAAAAACGTCGTCCATCATCATCATCATCATCATCATCATCATCATCATCATCATCATCATCATCATCATCATCATCATCATCATCATCATCATCATCATCATCAACAACAACAACATTATCATCATCATCATCATCATCATCATCATCATCATCATCATCATCATCATCATCATCATCATCACTGATTTCCCCATCGTGAGAATTTTCAACTTCGACAGAATTTTGTAATGAGAACATGAAAATGTTCCTCGAGATACTAAGGAAATCATCAACAAAACTATCAAATACGTAATCATAATCGTAAGCACTATAATCATCATACTCTTTATAAACATTTAACGAAACTGGGATAAAATAGAAAGAAAATGATACACTATTTACACCATTCTTGCTGTTGTGACATGTTTACTCGAATACAGGTCCCTATTGTCATTAAAGCTGGGGGAAAAATCGTCAACGCTATCATGGACATTCTCATCGTCATCAACATCATGATCGTCATCTTCCCTGGCCGAGTTAGTCAATGAGACGTGGTCTTTCCTATCGTCCTATTCTCCATTCCCCTCGTTCTCCATCCCCCACCCCCTTTTATTAGGGAATGAACACGGCGGAGGGGGGGGGGCGGGGGGGGGGGCGGGGGAGGTCGAAGGGGGGCGGTTGCAAATTAGAAGCAGGGATAAGGATTTAGTGTATACTTTCTTGGAAGTAATTAAGCGATTATAAGTTCGTAAATTAATTACTTCAATGACGTATGTAGTAGATATATTCTACACTGGAGGTGAAAGTGGGAGACTTGGTATTGGAGGTGTATGATCGCACTAAAATAAAACGTTCAGTGGAGTTGAAGTATCGTTATCTCAGGAACTTGGGAGAAAGTGATCACTTTTTGTGAAAAATGTCCAAGATTCTGCAGATCGCTGCGACGTATTTTTCCAATTTGATTGTTTGGTGAGTGTAGAGGAAGCAATCTTGCACGCTTGGATTTTTTCTTCTGTTTTCGTAATAAGATGTGTGTCTTTTCACGAGGATAATGAGGTGCTTTGTAGAATTGTTACATTTCTTTCATCCGAATAATTTATCGGGAATAGCTAACCTGGTGGTTTGTTCGCTTTCGTGAGATATGCATGAGTCGAATTCTTGCTAAAGGACCTGAATGTTTGCACAGTCAAGAAAGAAATGCTTAAGTGTTTAATTTTCGTTGTTGCAG
The DNA here is from genome assembly GCA_034096865.1 of Theodoxus fluviatilis. NCBI lineage: Eukaryota > Metazoa > Mollusca > Gastropoda > Cycloneritida > Neritidae > Theodoxus > Theodoxus fluviatilis. Next base: position 14,960 of record JAWQFJ010024517.1, on the reverse strand, counting down.
AAAGTACGTGTCCTGTCATCATTAACTTGATTTTCTGCGACATAGTCGTTGGTTGGCAGACTTCTATGTATTAGCTTGAACTCAAAGCTTCGAGTTATTGTGTCGTGTGCGACAGATCTGGTTTGGTGATGACATTCCTCCCACTGTAAAGCCGAGCTCTGACTGGGAGATTTACGACTACGTCACTGATGTTTCCAATTGCCGCAACTGGTTTTGGGACTTGAGGCAAGTGTCCTCAGCTCCAAACTGACGGCAGAGATCATGTGCCTTGAAGTTCGATGTCCACTGTTGCGTCGTGATTGGCTGGTCAATGCTGCGTCCTGATTGGCTGGTCAGTGCTGCGTCCTGATTGGCTGGTCAGTGTTGTGTCCTGATTGGCTTGTCAAACGGATCTCTCCCTCACTGAGACTCCATCTTCTTGTGTTGTTACAAGTAAACATAGGACGTTCAAGACATCGATCGCTCGGCGAGCCAAAACGGTCACTGTTGGGCGACTTACTAAACCGAGCGCCAAGCAAGATTGCTTCCGCATCGCCTTTTTTTCGTCGCAGAGATTTGATGTTGACGCTCCTTGAGCAACTGAGCGAACCAACAGCTGCAGACTGGTCTCTCCTTGAGAAAGCTGATAAGATATATCGTGCTGCTGCTGCGCATCAAGATTCGTCACCGCTCGAATAGAAAATTACATCGAAACGACAGTGCTGACTTACAGCGTGAGCAAGAATTTCTTGACAGTTACATTAAGGGAGATCACATAACAAACAAAGGGCTGCTGTGATATGTAGTTACCTCCCTTCAAACTTTTTATAATTGTTTCTTGGAATTAATACTCACACCTTGCCAGATAATAATTTTGGAGCAGTTATTCTTTCAAAACAGTAGTAGTAGTAGTAGTAGTGGTGGTGGTGATAGCAGTAGTAGTAGTTGTTGTTGTGGTAGTAGTAGTAGTAGTAGCAATAACAGCAACGGCAATAGCAGTAGAAATAGAAGTAGTAGTAGTAGTAGTAGTAGTAGTAGTAGTAGTAGTATTTGTTGTTGTTGTGGTGGTGGTAGTTGTAGTAGTAGTAGTTGTAGCAGAAGTAATAGTAGTAGTAGTAGTAGTAGTAGTAGTAGTAGTTGTTGTTGTTGTTGCTGTTGTTGTTGTTATTGTTGTTATTGTAGTAGTAGTAGTAATAGTAGTAGTAGTAGTAGTAGCAGCAGCAGAAGTAGTAGTAGTAGTAGTAGTAGCAGCAGCAGCAGTAGCAGTAGCAGCAGCAGAAGTAGTAGTAGTAGTAGTAGTAGTAGTAGTAGCAGCAGCAGGAGTAGTAGTAGTAGTAGTAGTAGTAGTAGCAGTAGCAGTAGCAGTAGTAGTAGTAGTAGTAGTAGTAGTAGCAGCAGCAGCAGTAGCAGTAGCGCCTGGCCTGACGCTACACCATCTGTAGAGATTTGTGATCGTAAGGTCGGATTCTGTCTCTGTGTCTGAGGGAATGACGTCACACAAAGAAAGGCGCAATTAATGCAATCTCGTCGTGTCTGTGTATGAGTATCCGTGTGTGTGTGTGTGTGTGTGTGTGTGTGTGTGTGTGTGTGTGTGTGTGTGTGTGTGTGTATGTGTGTGTGTGCATGAGTTTGTGTAAGCGTGCTTGCACGCTTGTTAGTGTATGAATGTATGCGATGGTGCATGTGTGAAAACTCTATCGCAGACTACACCACGACACTGACTTCCCATGCACCGCTTATCCTCTTGCTCACGTGACCGACCAGCACATAACCAGGCCTAACTCGCTCAAGGCGATTTCGCAGCTACATGTAGATTTACATAATGAAGGTCAATTTAAGTCATTTACATATCTTTGCATAAACATATCCCAGGGACACACAACTTCCGTGTCCTCAATAAACTGTCTGAAAAAACGTTTGAATGCATATCTAAAATATGAGAGAATGCCTTCACTTTGCGATGTGTTGTGAACTTTAGTAACCATTTTCATAAATTGTCGCTTGCACAAGTTATATCTTTAAATGAATGTAACAACCACAACTTCGATCATGCGTCATATACATATATATCAAATAATCAGGATAGACTTGATTTTCCAGATATTTGCATCTCTAGTCAGCAAAAATGGAGGTATGACTTGTTTTATAGTGGCCTGTCACGAGTGGGTGAGCTGATGGAGGAGGCTGGAGAACACGTCGGACAGCTCAGACGAGGGTGGAAGGAGGCATCTGTGTTGGGGGAGGCAGTGCAGTCGCAGCTACAGTCACCACGACACAAAATGTCTGTGATTTTTCCCAATTACAGTGAACATGCAAGCCCTCCATCTTTGCCTTATCTGTTCTCAAACAGTCCACGCATTGGTAGTCACGACCTGAGATAACTTTTCTTGCATTGTGGTTGACGGACAGTTTGAGAAAGCTATTACCAGCACATCTGTGTGCAAGGGCGTTTACTCTGTCCGACTATCCAGTAATTGCACG
>JAWQFJ010024517.1:5000-7500 GCA_034096865.1 Theodoxus fluviatilis | reverse complement strand
GGTGACAACTTAGGCATGTCGATAATGTTTATTGTACACTTGAGACAACTGAGTCTCATCTTTAAAAAAAAAACCACGATAAGGCTATTGCCACTTGAAGGACAAAGTTTAAGAATGAAAACAATTCAAGTACTTACTTAGCATTTGTATCTCTTTTCGGATGAAATTTGCCTCACCTTTTGTAGTAATGCCTGAGGTCCAGCGATGAGGAATCGCCGTGGCAACCTGAGCCATCACGGCCAGCAAGATGAACACTTGTACACACAGCGGCGGGAACATGGTCGGTGAGGAACGCTTGTGCTGCTGCGTCAGGGTGTCAGTGGAAGGACTGTCGCTGCTGTCTCGAGTGTCGGAGGAAGGACTGTCGCTGCTGTCTCGAGTGTCGGAGGAAGGACTGTCGCTGCTGTCTCGAGTGTCGGAGGAAGGACTGTCGCTGCTGCCTCGAGTGTCGGAGGAAGGACTGTCGCTGCTGTCTCGAGTGACGGTGGAAGGACTGTCGTTGCTGTCTCGAGTGTCGGAGGAAGGACTGTCGCTGCTGTCTCGAGTGTCGGAGGAAGGAATGTCGCTGCTGCCTCGGGTGTCGGTGGAAGGACTGTCGCTGCTGCCTCGAGTGACGGTGGAAGGACTGTCGCTGCTGTCTCGGGTGACGGAGGAAGGACTGTCGCTGGTCGAAAATGAAGGGCGGACCTTGGAGCAGGAAGGCTGGGCAGACGCAATGCCCACGGCTGTTCGACACGCGCCACTAAACATCATCAGTGACGCATGCTTCCGTCAGTTGTGTTGAGACGTTGAAGGAGAGACGACCAATCAAGTCCACGGATACAAGGAATCTTCTCCCACAGTTTTAATTTGGGATGTAAAACAGCGTGGGAGCTTCGGGCAGACAGCTTTTGGAATGGCGATTGGATGGAAAGAAGGAAGAATGCAACCAACGCTTGGGGGCGCTCCTGCCGGGGAAAAGTTTGCTGCAATGTGCATTTAAACTGTTTATTAAAGTAATTTCATTGAGGAAGTAACGACAGAAGAAAAGAAAAACGTCGTCATCATCATCATCATCATCATCATGATCATCATTATCATCATCATCGTCGTCGTCGTCGTCGTCGTCATCATCATCATCACTGATTTCCCCATCGTGAGAATTTTCACCTTCGACAGAATTTTGTTATGAGAACATGAAGATGTTCATCGAGATACTTAGGAAATCATCAACAAAACTATCAAATACGTAATCATAATCGTAAACATTATAATCATCATACTCTTTATAAACATTTAACGAAACTGGAATAAAATAGAAAGAATATGATACACTATTTACACCATTCTTGCTGTTGTGACATGCTTACTCGAATACAGGTCCCTATTGTCATTAAAGCTGGGGGAAAATCGTCAACACTATCATGGCATTGTCATCGTCATCAACATCATGATCGTCATCTTCCCTGGCCGAGTTAGTCAATGAGATGTGGTCTTTCCTATCTTCCTATTCCCCATTCCCTTCGTTCTCCATCCCCCACCCCCTTTTATTAGGGAATGAACACGGGGGGAGGGGGGGGGAGAGGGGGAAGGGAGGCGGTTGCGAATTAGAGGAAGGGATAAGGATTTAGTGTATACTTTCTAGGAGGTAAGTAAATGATTATAAGTCCATAAATTAATTACTACAATCACGTATGTAGTAGATATACTCTAGACTGGAGGTGAAAGTGGGAGACTTGGTATTTGACGTGTATGATCGCACTAAAATAAAACGTTCAGTGGAGTTAAAGTATCGTTTTCTCAGGGGCTTGGGAGAAAGTGATCACTTTTTGTGAAAAATTTCCAGGTTTCTGCAGATCGCTGCGACGTATTTTTCCAATTTGATTGTTTGGTGAGTGTAGAGGAAGCAATCTTGCACGCTTGGATTTATTTCTTCTGTTGTCGTAAAAAGATGTGTGTCTTTTCACGAGGATAATGATGTGCTTTGTAGAATTGTTACATTTCTTTCATCCGAATAATTTATCGGAAATAGCAAACCTGGTGGTTTGTTCGGTTTCGTGAGATATGCATGAGTCGAATTCTTGCTAAAGGACCTGAATGTTTGCACAGTCAAGAAAGAAATGCTTAAGTCTTCATTTTGGTTGTTGCAGAAAGTGCGTGTCCTGTAATCAATAACTTGATTTTCTGTGACATAGTCGCTGGTTGGCAGACTTCTATGTATTAGCTTGAACTCAAAGCTTCGAGTTATTGTGTCGTGTGCGACAGATCTGGTTTGGTGATGACATTCCTCCCACTGTAAAGCCGAGCTCTGACTGGGAGATTTACGACTACGTCACTGATGTTTCCAATTGCCGCAACTGGTTTTGGGACTTGAGGCAAGTGTCCTCAGCTCCAAACCGACGGCAGTGATCATGTGCCTTGAAGTTCGATGTCCACTGTTGTCTTTGTGGCTGCTGCTGCGTCCTGATTGGCTGATCAGCGCTGAGTCCTGATTGGCTGGTCAGACGGATCTCTCCCTCAC
>JAWQFJ010024511.1:5000-19542 GCA_034096865.1 Theodoxus fluviatilis | reverse complement strand
CAATCTCACAGTGAGACACGATGGGTGTATTCTTACCCCAATCTCACAGTGAGACACGATGGGTCTATTCTTACCCCAATCTCACAGTGAGACACGATGGGTCTGTTCTTACCCCAATCTCGCAGTGGGACACGATGGGTCTCTTCTTACCCCAATCTCACAGTGAGACACGATGGGTCTGTTCTTACCCCAATCTCACAGTGAGACACGATGGGTCTATTCTTACCCCAATCTCGCAGTGAGACACGATGGGTCTGTTCTTACCCCAATCTCGCAGTGAGACACGATGGGTCTGTTCTTACCCCAATCTCGCAGTGAGACACGATGGGTCTGCTCTTACCCCAATCTCACAGTGAGACACGATGGGTCTGTTCTTACCCCAATCTCGCAGTGGGACACGATGGGTGTATTCTTACCCCAATCTCACAGTGAGACACGATGGGTGTATTCTTACTCCAATCTCACAGTGGGACACGATGGGTCTGTTCTTACCCAAATCTCACAGTGGGACACGATGGGTCTGTTCTTACCCCAATCTCGCAGTGGGACACGATGGGTGTATTCTTACCCCAATCTCACAGTGGGACACGATGGGTCTGTTCTTACCCCAATCTCACAGTGGGACACGATGGGTCTGTTCTTACCCCAATCTCGCAGTGGGACACGATGGGTCTGTTCTTACCCCAATCTCGCAGTGAGACACGATGGGTCTGTTCTTACCCCAATCTCACAGTGGGACACGCTGGGTCTGTTCTTAACCCAATCTCACAGTGGGACACGATGGGTCTGCTCTTACCCCAATCTCACAGTGGGACACGATGGGTCTGCTCTTACCCCAATCTCGCAGTGGGACACGATGGGTCTGCTCTTACCCCAATCTCACAGTGGGACAGGATGGGTCTGTTCTTACCCCAATCTCACAGTGGGACACGATGGGTTTGCTCTTACCCCAATCTCACAGTGGGACACGATGGGTCTGCTCTTACCCCAATCTCACAGTGGGACACGATGTGTCTATTCTTACCCCAATCTCGCAGTGAGACACGATGGGTCTATTGTTACCCCGATCTCGCAGTGAGACACGATGGGTGTATTCTTACCCCAATCTCACAGTGAGACACGATGAGTCTATTCTTACCCCAATCTCGCAGTGAGACACGATGGGTCTATTCTTACCCCAATCTCACAGTGAGACACGATGAGTCTATTCTTACCCCAATCTCGCAGTGAGACACGATGGGTGTATTCTTACCCCAATCTCGCAGTGAGACACGATGAGTCTATTCTTACTCCAATCTCACAGTGAGACACGATGAGTCTATTCTTACCCCAATCTCGCAGTGAGACACGATGAGTGTATTCTCACCCCAATCTCACAGTGAGACACGATGGGTCTATTCTTACCCCAATCTCACAGTGAGATACGATGAGTCTATTGTTACCCCGATCTCGCAGTGAGACACGATGGGTCTATTCTTACCCCAATCTCACAGTGAGACACGATGGGTGTATTCTTACCCCAATCTCACAGTGGGACACGATGGGTCTGTTCTTACCCCAATCTCGCAGTGAGACACGATGAGTGTATTCTTACCCCAATCTCACAGTGAGACACGATGGGTCTGTTCTTACCCCAATCTCACAGAGAGACACGATGGGTCTGTTCTTACCCCAATCTCACAGTGAGACACGATGGGTCTGTTCTTACCCCAATCTCACAGTGAGACACGATGAGTCTATTCTTACTCCAATCTCGCAGTGAGACACGATGAGTCTATTCTTACCCCAATCTCACAGTGAGACACGATGGGTCTATTCTTACTCCAATCTCACAGTGAGACACGATGGGTCTGTTCTTACCCCAATCTCGCAGTGGGACACGATGGGTCTGTTCTTACCCCAATCTCACAGTGAGACACGATGAGTCTATTCTTACCCCAATCTCACAGTGATACACGATGGGTCTGTTCTTACCCCAATCTCACAGTGAGACACGATGAGTCTGTTCTTACCCCAATCTCACAGTGGGACACGATGGGTCTGTTCTTACTCCAATCTCACAGTGGGACACGATGGGTCTGTTCTTACCCCAATCTCACAGTGAGACACGATGAGTCTATTCTTACCCCAATCTCACAGTGAGACACGATGAGTCTATTCTTACCCCAATCTCACAGTGAGACACGATGGGTCTATTCTTACCCCAATCTCACAGTGAGACACGATGAGTCTATTCTTACCCCAATCTCGCAGTGAGACACGATGGGTGTATTCTTACCCCAATCTCGCAGTGAGACACGATGAGTCTATTCTTACCCCAATCTCACAGTGAGACACGATGAGTCTATTCTTACCCCAATCTCGCAGTGAGACACGATGAGTGTATTCTCACCCCAATCTCACAGTGAGACACGATGGGTCTATTCTTACCCCAATCTCACAGTGAGACACGATGAGTCTATTGTTACCCCGATCTCGCAGTGAGACACGATGGGTCTATTCTTACCCCAATCTCACAGTGAGACACGGTGGGTGTATTCTTACCCCAATCTCACAGTGGGACACGATGGGTCTGTTCTTACCCCAATCTCGCAGTGAGACACGATGAGTGTATTCTTACCCCAATCTCACAGTGAGACACGATGGGTCTGTTCTTACCCCAATCTCACAGTGAGACACGATGGGTCTGTTCTTACCCCAATCTCACAGTGAGACACGATGAGTCTGTTCTTACCCCAATCTCGCAGTGAGACACGATGGGTGTGTTCTTACCCCAATCTCGCAGTGAGACACGATGGGTCTGTTCTTACCCCAATCTCACAGTGAGACACGATGAGTCTATTCTTACCCCAATCTCGCAGTGAGACACGATGAGTCTATTCTTACCCCAATCTCACAGTGAGACACGATGGGTCTATTCTTACTCCAATCTCACAGTGAGACACGATGGGTCTGTTCTTACCCCAATCTCGCAGTGAGACACGATGGGTGTATTCTTACCCCAATCTCGCAGCGAGACACGATGGGTCTGTTCTTACCCCAATCTCGCAGTGAGACACGATGAGTCTATTCTTACTCCAATCTCACAGTGACACACGATGAGTCTATTCTTACCCCAATCTCACAGCGAGACACGATGAGTGTATTCTTACCCCAATCTCACAGCGAGACACGATGGGTCTGTTCTTACCCCAATCTCGCAGTGAGACACGATGAGTCTATTCTTACTCCAATCTCGCAGCGAGACACGATGGGTCTGTTCTTACCCCAATCTCACAGTGAGACACGATGGGTGTATTCTTACCCCAATCTCACAGTGAGACACGATGGGTCTATTCTTACCCCAATCTCACAGTGAGACACGATGGGTCTGTTCTTACCCCAATCTCGCAGTGGGACACGATGGGTCTCTTCTTACCCCAATCTCACAGTGAGACACGATGGGTCTGTTCTTACCCCAATCTCACAGTGAGACACGATGGGTCTATTCTTACCCCAATCTCGCAGTGAGACACGATGGGTCTGTTCTTACCCCAATCTCGCAGTGAGACACGATGGGTCTGTTCTTACCCCAATCTCGCAGTGAGACACGATGGGTCTGCTCTTACCCCAATCTCACAGTGAGACACGATGGGTCTGTTCTTACCCCAATCTCGCAGTGGGACACGATGGGTGTATTCTTACCCCAATCTCACAGTGAGACACGATGGGTGTATTCTTACTCCAATCTCACAGTGGGACACGATGGGTCTGTTCTTACCCAAATCTCACAGTGGGACACGATGGGTCTGTTCTTACCCCAATCTCGCAGTGGGACACGATGGGTGTATTCTTACCCCAATCTCACAGTGGGACACGATGGGTCTGTTCTTACCCCAATCTCACAGTGGGACACGATGGGTCTGTTCTTACCCCAATCTCGCAGTGGGACACGATGGGTCTGTTCTTACCCCAATCTCGCAGTGAGACACGATGGGTCTGTTCTTACCCCAATCTCACAGTGGGACACGCTGGGTCTGTTCTTAACCCAATCTCACAGTGGGACACGATGGGTCTGCTCTTACCCCAATCTCACAGTGGGACACGATGGGTCTGCTCTTACCCCAATCTCGCAGTGGGACACGATGGGTCTGCTCTTACCCCAATCTCACAGTGGGACAGGATGGGTCTGTTCTTACCCCAATCTCACAGTGGGACACGATGGGTTTGCTCTTACCCCAATCTCACAGTGGGACACGATGGGTCTGCTCTTACCCCAATCTCACAGTGGGACACGATGTGTCTATTCTTACCCCAATCTCGCAGTGAGACACGATGGGTCTATTGTTACCCCGATCTCGCAGTGAGACACGATGGGTGTATTCTTACCCCAATCTCACAGTGAGACACGATGAGTCTATTCTTACCCCAATCTCGCAGTGAGACACGATGGGTCTATTCTTACCCCAATCTCACAGTGAGACACGATGAGTCTATTCTTACCCCAATCTCGCAGTGAGACACGATGGGTGTATTCTTACCCCAATCTCGCAGTGAGACACGATGAGTCTATTCTTACTCCAATCTCACAGTGAGACACGATGAGTCTATTCTTACCCCAATCTCGCAGTGAGACACGATGAGTGTATTCTCACCCCAATCTCACAGTGAGACACGATGGGTCTATTCTTACCCCAATCTCACAGTGAGATACGATGAGTCTATTGTTACCCCGATCTCGCAGTGAGACACGATGGGTCTATTCTTACCCCAATCTCACAGTGAGACACGATGGGTGTATTCTTACCCCAATCTCACAGTGGGACACGATGGGTCTGTTCTTACCCCAATCTCGCAGTGAGACACGATGAGTGTATTCTTACCCCAATCTCACAGTGAGACACGATGGGTCTGTTCTTACCCCAATCTCACAGAGAGACACGATGGGTCTGTTCTTACCCCAATCTCACAGTGAGACACGATGGGTCTGTTCTTACCCCAATCTCACAGTGAGACACGATGAGTCTATTCTTACTCCAATCTCGCAGTGAGACACGATGAGTCTATTCTTACCCCAATCTCACAGTGAGACACGATGGGTCTATTCTTACTCCAATCTCACAGTGAGACACGATGGGTCTGTTCTTACCCCAATCTCGCAGTGGGACACGATGGGTCTGTTCTTACCCCAATCTCACAGTGAGACACGATGAGTCTATTCTTACCCCAATCTCACAGTGATACACGATGGGTCTGTTCTTACCCCAATCTCACAGTGAGACACGATGAGTCTGTTCTTACCCCAATCTCACAGTGGGACACGATGGGTCTGTTCTTACTCCAATCTCACAGTGGGACACGATGGGTCTGTTCTTACCCCAATCTCACAGTGAGACACGATGAGTCTATTCTTACCCCAATCTCACAGTGAGACACGATGAGTCTATTCTTACCCCAATCTCACAGTGAGACACGATGGGTCTATTCTTACCCCAATCTCACAGTGAGACACGATGAGTCTATTCTTACCCCAATCTCGCAGTGAGACACGATGGGTGTATTCTTACCCCAATCTCGCAGTGAGACACGATGAGTCTATTCTTACCCCAATCTCACAGTGAGACACGATGAGTCTATTCTTACCCCAATCTCGCAGTGAGACACGATGAGTGTATTCTCACCCCAATCTCACAGTGAGACACGATGGGTCTATTCTTACCCCAATCTCACAGTGAGACACGATGAGTCTATTGTTACCCCGATCTCGCAGTGAGACACGATGGGTCTATTCTTACCCCAATCTCACAGTGAGACACGGTGGGTGTATTCTTACCCCAATCTCACAGTGGGACACGATGGGTCTGTTCTTACCCCAATCTCGCAGTGAGACACGATGAGTGTATTCTTACCCCAATCTCACAGTGAGACACGATGGGTCTGTTCTTACCCCAATCTCACAGTGAGACACGATGGGTCTGTTCTTACCCCAATCTCACAGTGAGACACGATGAGTCTGTTCTTACCCCAATCTCGCAGTGAGACACGATGGGTGTGTTCTTACCCCAATCTCGCAGTGAGACACGATGGGTCTGTTCTTACCCCAATCTCACAGTGAGACACGATGAGTCTATTCTTACCCCAATCTCGCAGTGAGACACGATGAGTCTATTCTTACCCCAATCTCACAGTGAGACACGATGGGTCTATTCTTACTCCAATCTCACAGTGAGACACGATGGGTCTGTTCTTACCCCAATCTCGCAGTGAGACACGATGGGTGTATTCTTACCCCAATCTCGCAGCGAGACACGATGGGTCTGTTCTTACCCCAATCTCGCAGTGAGACACGATGAGTCTATTCTTACTCCAATCTCACAGTGACACACGATGAGTCTATTCTTACCCCAATCTCACAGCGAGACACGATGAGTGTATTCTTACCCCAATCTCACAGCGAGACACGATGGGTCTGTTCTTACCCCAATCTCGCAGTGAGACACGATGAGTCTATTCTTACTCCAATCTCGCAGCGAGACACGATGGGTCTGTTCTTACCCCAATCTCACAGTGGGACACGATGGGTCTGTTCTTACCCCAATCTCGCAGTGGGACACGATGGGTCTGTTCTTACCCCAATCTCGCAGTGAGACACGATGGGTGTATTCTTACCCCAATCTCACAGTGAGACACGATGGGTCTGTTGTTACCCCAATCTCACAGTGAGACACGATGGGTCTGTTGTTACCCTAATCTCACAGTGGGACACGATGGATTCTTACCCCAATCTCACAGTGGGACACGATGGGTCTGTTCTTACCCCAATCTCACAGTGGGACACGATGGGTCTATTCTTACCCCAATCTCACAGTGGGACACGATGGGTCTGTTCTTACCCCAATCTCACAGTGGGACACGATGGGTCTGTTCTTACCCCAATCTCACAGTGGGACACGATGGGTCTGTTCTTACCCCAATCTCACAGTGAGACACGATGGGTCTGTTCTTACCCCAATCTCACAGTGGGACACGATGGGTCGGTTCTTACCCCAATCTCACAGTGAGACACGATGGGTCTGTTCTTACCCCAATGTCACAGTGGGACACGATGAGTCTATTCTTACTCCAATCTCGCAGTGAGACACGATGAGTCTATTCTTACCCCAATCTCACAGTGAGACACGATGGGTCTATTCTTACTCCAATCTCACAGTGAGACACGATGGGTCTGTTCTTACCCCAATCTCACAGTGAGACACGATGGGTGTATTCTTACCCCAATCTCGCAGCGAGACACGATGGGTCTGTTCTTACCCCAATCTCGCAGTGAGACACGATGAGTCTATTCTTACTCCAATCTCACAGTGAGACACGATGAGTCTATTCTTACCCCAATCTCACAGCGAGACACGATGGGTCTGTTCTTACCCCAATCTCACAGCGAGACACGATGGGTCTGTTCTTACCCCAATCTCGCAGTGAGACACGATGGGTCTGTTCTTACCCCAATCTCACAGTGAGACACGATGAGTCTATTGTTACCCCAATCTCACAGTGAGACACGATGAGTCTATTCTTACTCCAATCTCACAGTGGGACACGATGGGTCTGTTCTTACCCCAATCTCGCAGTGGGACACGATGGGTCTGTTCTTACCCCAATCTCGCAGTGAGACACGATGGGTCTGTTCTTTCCCCAATCTCACAGTGAGACACGATGGGTCTGTTGTTACCCCAAACTCACAGTGAGACACGATGGGTCTGTTGTTACCCCAATCTCACAGTGGGACACGATGGATTCTTACCCCAATCTCACAGTGGGACACGATGGGTCTGTTCTTACCCCAATCTCACAGTGGGACACGATGGGTCTATTCTTACCCCAATCTCACAGTGGGACACGATGGGTCTGTTCTTACCCCAATCTCACAGTGGGACACGATGGGTCTGTTCTTACCCCAATCTCACCGTGGGACACGATGGGTCTGTTCTTACCCCAATCTCACAGTGAGACACGATGGGTCTGTTGTTACCCCCATCTCACAGTGGGACACGATGGGTCTGTTCTTACCCCAATCTCACAGTGAGACACGATGGGTCTGTTCTTACCCCAATCTCACAGTGAGACACGATGGGTCTGTTCTTACCCCAATCTCGCAGTAAGACACGATGGGTCTGTTCTTACTCCAATCTCACAGTGGGACACGATGGGTCTGTTCTTACCCCAATCTCACAGTGAGACACGATGGGTCTGTTCTTACCCCAATCTCACAGTGGGACACGATGAGTCTATTCTTACCCCAATCTCACAGTGATACACGATGGGTCTATTGTTACCCCGATCTCGCAGTGAGACACGATGGGTCTGTTCTTACCCCAATCTCACAGTGAGACACGATGGTTGTATTCTTACCCCAATCTCACAGGGGAGGAGGGGTGGGGTGGGGGGGTGGGGTGGGGGGGGGAGAGGAATGCTTTCAAAGACTGCAGGCGTGGAGACGACCCGATATGCAAAATGGCGCATTGCTTCACCATAAACCTACATACAAAGGAGATATAGTTGATATGAAAAATGTCTCATACTGATATCTTCCCCCCCCCCCCCTTCCCAATTGATGGATACTCAAACAGCCCATTTTTCCGCTCAGATTATCGGGTACCTTGTTTTATTCCTAAAGGAGGAGAATTTTTTCCGCACTTTGTTCTGGGATGGAATTATGGGACCCGTGCAGTTTCGATCGCTGCGCTCATTAGCCACAAGCGACTGCACGTCAACTGCTGTGACCACACAGCCATAGATGCCCAATAATGACGTGGCAACAACCCTTGATAGTGAGCGACTGCACGTCAACTGCTGTGACCACACAGCCATAGATGCCCAATAATGACGTGGCAACAACCCTTGATAGTGAGCGACTGCACGTCAACTGCTGTGATCACACAGCCATAGATGCCCAATAATGACGTGGCAACAACCCTTGATAGTGAGCGACTGCACGTCAACTGCTGTGATCACACAGCCATAGATGCCCAATAATGACGTGGCAACAACCCTTGATAGTGAGCGACTGCACGTCAACTGCTGTGATCACACAGCCATAGATGCCCAATAATGACGTGGCAACAACCCTTGATAGTGAGCGACTGCACGTCAACTGCTGTGATCACACAGCCATAGATGCCCAATAATGACGTGGCAACAACCCTTGATAGTGAGCGACTGCACGTCAACTGCTGTGACCACACAGCCATAGATGCCCAATAATGACGTGGCAACAACCCTTGATAGTGAGCGACTGCACGTCAACTGCTGTGACCACACAGCCATAGATGCCCAATAATGACGTGGCAACAACCCTTGATAGTGAGCGACTGCACGTCAACTGCTGTGACCACACAGCCATAGATGCCCAATAATGACGTGGCAACAACCCTTGATAGTGAGCGACTGCACGTCAACTGCTGTGACCACACAGCCATAGATGCCCAATAATGACGTGGCAACAACCCTTGATAGTGAGCGACTGCACGTCAACTGCTGTGACCACACAGCCATAGATGCCCAATAATGACGTGGCAACAACCCTTGATAGTGAGCGACTGCACGTCAACTGCTGTGACCACACAGCCATAGATGCCCAATAATGACGTGGCAACAACCCTTGATAGTGAGCGACTGCACGTCAACTGCTGTGATCACACAGCCATAGATGCCCAATAATGACGTGGCAACAACCCTTGATAGTGAGCGACTGCACGTCAACTGCTGTGATCACACAGCCATAGATGCCCAATAATGACGTGGCAACAACCCTTGATAGTGAGCGACTGCACGTCAACTGCTGTGATCACACAGCCATAGATGCCCAATAATGACGTGGCAACAACCCTTGATAGTGAGCGACTGCACGTCAACTGCTGTGATCACACAGCCATAGATGCCCAATAATGACGTGGCAACAACCCTTGATAGTGAGCGACTGCACGTCAACTGCTGTGATCACACAGCCATAGATGCCCAATAATGACGTGGCAACAACCCTTGATAGTGAGCGACTGCACGTCAACTGCTGTGATCACACAGCCATAGATGCCCAATAATGACGTGGCAACAACCCTTGATAGTGAGCGACTGCACGTCAACTGCTGTGATCACACAGCCATAGATGCCCAATAATGACGTGGCAACAACCCTTGATAGTGAGCGACTGCACGTCAACTGCTGTGACCACACAGCCATAGATGCCCAATAATGACGTGGCAACAACCCTTGATAGTGAGCGACTGCACGTCAACTGCTGTGACCACACAGCCATAGATGCCCAATAATGACGTGGCAACAACCCTTGATAGTGAGCGACTGCACGTCAACTGCTGTGACCACACAGCCATAGATGCCCAATAATGACGTGGCAACAACCCTTGATAGTGAGCGACTGCACGTCAACTGCTGTGATCACACAGCCATAGATGCCCAATAATGACGTGGCAACAACCCTTGATAGTGAGCGACTGCACGTCAACTGCTGTGATCACACAGCCATAGATGCCCAATAATGACGTGGCAACAACCCTTGATAGTGAGCGACTGCACGTCAACTGCTGTGATCACACAGCCATAGATGCCCAATAATGACGTGGCAACAACCCTTGATAGTGAGCGACTGCACGTCAACTGCTGTGATCACACAGCCATAGATGCCCAATAATGACGTGGCAACAACCCTTGATAGTGAGCGACTGCACGTCAACTGCTGTGATCACACAGCCATAGATGCCCAATAATGACGTGGCAACAACCCTTGATAGTGAGCGACTGCACGTCAACTGCTGTGATCACACAGCCATAGATGCCCAATAATGACGTGGCAACAACCCTTGATAGTGAGCGACTGCACGTCAACTGCTGTGATCACACAGCCATAGATGCCCAATAATGACGTGGCAACAACCCTTGATAGTGAGCGACTGCACGTCAACTGCTGTGATCACACAGCCATAGATGCCCAATAATGACGTGGCAACAACCCTTGATAGTGAGCGACTGCACGTCAACTGCTGTGACCACACAGCCATAGATGCCCAATAATGACGTGGCAACAACCCTTGATAGTGAGCGACTGCACGTCAACTGCTGTGACCACACAGCCATAGATGCCCAATAATGACGTGGCAACAACCCTTGATAGTGAGCGACTGCACGTCAACTGCTGTGACCACACAGCCATAGATGCCCAATAATGACGTGGCAACAACCCTTGATAGTGAGCGACTGCACGTCAACTGCTGTGACCACACAGCCATAGATGCCCAATAATGACGTGGCAACAACCCTTGATAGTGAGCGACTGCACGTCAACTGCTGTGACCACACAGCCATAGATGCCCAATAATGACGTGGCAACAACCCTTGATAGTGAGCGACTGCACGTCAACTGCTGTGATCACACAGCCATAGATGCCCAATAATGACGTGGCAACAACCCTTGATAGTGAGCGACTGCACGTCAACTGCTGTGATCACACAGCCATAGATGCCCAATAATGACGTGGCAACAACCCTTGATAGTGAGCGACTGCACGTCAACTGCTGTGATCACACAGCCATAGATGCCCAATAATGACGTGGCAACAACCCTTGATAGTGAGCGACTGCACGTCAACTGCTGTGATCACACAGCCATAGATGCCCAATAATGACGTGGCAACAACCCTTGATAGTGAGCGACTGCACGTCAACTGCTGTGATCACACAGCCATAGATGCCCAATAATGACGTGGCAACAACCCTTGATAGTGAGCGACTGCACGTCAACTGCTGTGATCACACAGCCATAGATGCCCAATAATGACGTGGCAACAACCCTTGATAGTGAGCGACTGCACGTCAACTGCTGTGATCACACAGCCATAGATGCCCAATAATGACGTGGCAACAACCCTTGATAGTGAGCGACTGCACGTCAACTGCTGTGATCACACAGCCATAGATGCCCAATAATGACGTGGCAACAACCCTTGATAGTGAGCGACTGCACGTCAACTGCTGTGACCACACAGCCATAGATGCCCAATAATGACGTGGCAACAACCCTTGATAGTGAGCGACTGCACGTCAACTGCTGTGACCACACAGCCATAGATGCCCAATAATGACGTGGCAACAACCCTTGATAGTGAGCGACTGCACGTCAACTGCTGTGACCACACAGCCATAGATGCCCAATAATGACGTGGCAACAACCCTTGATAGTGAGCGACTGCACGTCAACTGCTGTGACCACACAGCCATAGATGCCCAATAATGACGTGGCAACAACCCTTGATAGTGAGCGACTGCACGTCAACTGCTGTGACCACACAGCCATAGATGCCCAATAATGACGTGGCAACAACCCTTGATAGTGAGCGACTGCACGTCAACTGCTGTGACCACACAGCCATAGATGCCCAATAATGACGTGGCAACAACCCTTGATAGTGAGCGACTGCACGTCAACTGCTGTGATCACACAGCCATAGATGCCCAATAATGACGTGGCAACAACCCTTGATAGTGAGCGACTGCACGTCAACTGCTGTGATCACACAGCCATAGATGCCCAATAATGACGTGGCAACAACCCTTGATAGTGAGCGACTGCACGTCAACTGCTGTGATCACACAGCCATAGATGCCCAATAATGACGTGGCAACAACCCTTGATAGTGAGCGACTGCACGTCAACTGCTGTGATCACACAGCCATAGATGCCCAATAATGACGTGGCAACAACCCTTGATAGTGAGCGACTGCACGTCAACTGCTGTGATCACACAGCCATAGATGCCCAATAATGACGTGGCAACAACCCTTGATAGTGAGCGACTGCACGTCAACTGCTGTGATCACACAGCCATAGATGCCCAATAATGACGTGGCAACAACCCTTGATAGTGAGCGACTGCACGTCAACTGCTGTGATCACACAGCCATAGATGCCCAATAATGACGTGGCAACAACCCTTGATAGTGAGCGACTGCACGTCAACTGCTGTGATCACACAGCCATAGATGCCCAATAATGACGTGGCAACAACCCTTGATAGTGAGCGACTGCACGTCAACTGCTGTGACCACACAGCCATAGATGCCCAATAATGACGTGGCAACAACCCTTGATAGTGAGCGACTGCACGTCAACTGCTGTGATCACACAGCCATAGATGCCCAATAATGACGTGGCAACAACCCTTGATAGTGAGCGACTGCACGTCAACTGCTGTGATCACACAGCCATAGATGCCCAATAATGACGTGGCAACAACCCTTGATAGTGAGCGACTGCACGTCAACTGCTGTGATCACACAGCCATAGATGCCCAATAATGACGTGGCAACAACCCTTGATAGTGAGCGACTGCACGTCAACTGCTGTGATCACACAGCCATAGATGCCCAATAATGACGTGGCAACAACCCTTGATAGTGAGCGACTGCACGTCAACTGCTGTGATCACACAGCCATAGATGCCCAATAATGACGTGGCAACAACCCTTGATAGTGAGCGACTGCACGTCAACTGCTGTGATCACACAGCCATAGATGCCCAATAATGACGTGGCAACAACCCTTGATAGTGAGCGACTGCACGTCAACTGCTGTGATCACACAGCCATAGATGCCCAATAATGACGTGGCAACAACCCTTGATAGTGAGCGACTGCACGTCAACTGCTGTGATCACACAGCCATAGATGCCCAATAATGACGTGGCAACAACCCTTGATAGTGAGCGACTGCACGTCAACTGCTGTGATCACACAGCCATAGATGCCCAATAATGACGTGGCAACAACCCTTGATAGTGAGCGACTGCACGTCAACTGCTGTGATCACACAGCCATAGATGCCCAATAATGACGTGGCAACAACCCTTGATAGTGAGCGACTGCACGTCAACTGCTGTGATCACACAGCCATAGATGCCCAATAATGACGTGGCAACAACCCTTGATAGTGAGCGACTGCACGTCAACTGCTGTGATCACACAGCCATAGATGCCCAATAATGACGTGGCAACAACCCTTGATAGTGAGCGACTGCACGTCAACTGCTGTGACCACACAGCCATAGATGCCCAATAATGACGTGGCAACAACCCTTGATAGTGAGCGACTGCACGTCAACTGCTGTGACCACACAGCCATAGATGCCCAATAATGACGTGGCAACAACCCTTGATAGTGAGCGACTGCACGTCAACTGCTGTGACCACACAGCCATAGATGCCCAATAATGACGTGGCAACAACCCTTGATAGTGAGCGACTGCACGTCAACTGCTGTGACCACACAGCCATAGATGCCCAATAATGACGTGGCAACAACCCTTGATAGTGAGCGACTGCACGTCAACTGCTGTGACCACACAGCCATAGATGCCCAATAATGACGTGGCAACAACCCTTGATAGTGAGCGACTGCACGTCAACTGCTGTGATCACACAGCCATAGATGCCCAATAATGACGTGGCAACAACCCTTGATAGTGAGCGACTGCACGTCAACTGCTGTGATCACACA
>JAWQFJ010024507.1:65000-69080 GCA_034096865.1 Theodoxus fluviatilis | reverse complement strand
ACACGCACGGACAGCATTACACGCACGGACAGCATTACAAGCACGGACAAATGTATGCCGCAGGGTTGCAGCAAGTATTGCATCGTCAAGGTATTTAAGTACACCCAGATGTTTCCCGTCCCAGGGATAGAACCACGGCACTGCACCTCGCACATTTTCAAACCCCAAAGCATGCTCGCCTCTCTCTGACTGTCTACACCCAGGGTTTCAACAAGCGAGTAAGTTTGAAGGGCTGACCATGCACTCATGTATATGTGGCCCATTCGGACAAAACCAGGGTTAGGTCGTTGATGCACTTTTGCTGCGTGACTAGGAAAGAGCATTAGGTGAAATTAGTTGTATGACGATTTCCAATAAATAAAACAATTATTTGTCGCATGTTGTGAAATAGATTTCAAAGTTTTTGTTCTTGGTTTTTGTTTTGGGGGCTACTGTGTAAATTGCCTGCATTGATTTATGTGTATTATGTTAAATAAGTTCAAACTTTAAATTGCCTGCATTGATTTATGTGTATTATGTTAAATAAGTTCAAACTTTAAATTGCCTGCATTGATTTATGTGTATTATGTTAAATAAGTTCAAACTTTAAATTGCCTGCATTGATTTATGTGTATTATGTTAAATAAGTTCAAACTTTAAATTGCCTGCATTGATTTATGTGTATTATGTTTAATAAGTTCAAACTTTAAATTGCCTGCATTGATTTATGTGTATTATGTTAAATAAGTTCAAACTTTAAATTGCCTGCATTGATTTATGTGTATTATGTTAAATAAGTTCAAACTTTAAATTGCCTGCATTGATTTATGTGTATTATGTTAAATAAGTTCAAACTTTAAATTGCCTGCATTGATTTATGTGTATTATGTTAAATAAGTTCAAACTTTAAATTGCCTGCATTGATTTATGTGTATTATGTTAAATAAGTCCAAACTTTAAATTGCCTGCATTGATTTATGTGTATTATGTTAAATAAGTTCAAACTTTAAATTGCCTGCATTGATTTATGTGTATTATGTTAAATAAGTTCAAACTTTAAATTGCCTGCATTGATTTATGTGTATTATGTTAAATAAGTTCAAACTTTAAATTGCCTGCATTGATTTATGTGTATTATGTTAAATAAGTTCAAACTTTAAATTGCCTGCATTGATTTATGTGTATTATGTTAAATAAGTTCAAACTTTAAATTGCCTGCATTGATTTATGTGTATTATGTTAAATAAGTTCAAACTTTAAATTGCCTGCATTGATTTATGTGTATTATGTTAAATAAGTTCAAACTTTAAATTGCCTGCATTGATTTATGTGTATTATGTTAAATAAGTTCAAACTTTAAATTGCCTGCATTGATTTATGTGTATTATGTTAAATAAGTTCAAACTTTAAATTGCCTGCATTGATTTATGTGTATTATGTTAAATAAGTTCAAACTTTAAATTGCCTGCATTGATTTATGTGTATTATGTTAAATAAGTTCAAACTTTAAATTGCCTGCATTGATTTATGTGTATTATGTTAAATAAGTTCAAACTTTAAATTGCCTGCATTGATTTATGTGTATTATGTTAAATAAGTTCAAACTTTAAATTGCCTGCATTGATTTATGTGTATTATGTTAAATAAGTTCAAACTTTAAATTGCCTGCATTGATTTATGTGTATTATGTTAAATAAGTTCAAACTTTAAATTGCCTGCATTGATTTATGTGTATTATGTTAAATAAGTTCAAACTTTAAATTGCCTGCATTGATTTATGTGTATTATGTTAAATAAGTTCAAACTTTAAATTGCCTGCATTGATTTATGTGTATTATGTTAAATAAGTTCAAACTTTAAATTGCCTGCATTGATTTATGTGTATTATGTTAAATAAGTTCAAACTTTAAATTGCCTGCATTGATTTATGTGTATTATGTTAAATAAGTTCAAACTTTAAATTGCCTGCATTGATTTATGTGTATTATGTTAAATAAGTTCAAACTTTAAATTGCCTGCATTGATTTATGTGTATTATGTTAAATAAGTTCAAACTTTAAATTGCCTGCATTGATTTATGTGTATTATGTTAAATAAGTTCAAACTTTAAATTGCCTGCATTGATTTATGTGTATTATGTTAAATAAGTTCAAACTTTAAAGTCATTTCCGTCGAAAGTGGTTTTCCGGACCTACGTTCTTTAATTCGTCATAAATTTGTCATTTTCACAGTTCACACAGTTCACACAGTTCACACAGTTCACACAGTTCACACAGTTCACACAGTTCACACAGTTCACACAGTTCACACAGTTCACAGTAATTTATTTCATGATACTGTAGCAAATTTTATATCAGAATAAACGGAATTTAATTACCTTTCCAACTTTTGTGTTTCTTTATACCTTAAAATCAATGTAACCCTGATTTTTCCAGAACACGTCACGTAGTAAGAACTCGCTGGAGCGAAATGTCAGAAAATTCAAGAAAAGCGTCCGACCTGAGTTGTGTTGAAATTAAGTTTCACTTATTTCTAACCTCTGGGACCAAGTTTTCTGACATCTTCGAGCGTTTTGAAGATGATTACAGCCTACTAAGTGGTTCGATTCACATTTTTACAGAAGTGATCACCTTTTCCTGTGGGGTAAAAAGCGCTGATTCTCTGTGGGTTCAATCGATGATTTCAACCTCCCAGGGCACCGTGACTGGCGCCTTTTAGGTTATTTTTAGGCTTACTCTGCCCACTCACATTTAATCCTGTTGTAAAATAAATTTTTTAACGCATCTGATCCCTGCTGCCAAAAACTGTTTACAGTCAATGTCTCTGTCAACTTCCATGGGCGTTTTTCTCAAAACGACTGACCTGCGGGTAGTTCACTACAGGCTGCAACAAATTCCTTTTGATTCACCCGGTTTCTATCATTCTGGCACTGACTTGCACCTCTCGTCTATGTAGTATTATCATGATACTCATACATACAAATCCTCAGTGTGACTTGGTGCACCCTTAGCTGGAACACGTCACATTTGAGGGAGGCTTTACCCCCAGAGGCAAAGGGGAGCACTATGGCGCGCGCATGTGCATGTGTGTGTGCATATATGTGTGTGTGTGTTTGTGTATGAGCGTGCGTGCATGCATACGAGATGAATGTGTGCGTGTGCTCATGTGTGTGTGTGTGTGTGTGTGTGTACACGTGTGTGCGTGTGTGTGCGCATGTGTGTGTATGTATGCGTGCGTGTGTGTATGTATGTGCGGGGATGGGGGGCGCGCTATTGTACATGTGTGTGTGTGTGTGTGCGGATATGTGTGTGTGTGCTTGTGCATGCGCGTGCGTGCATGCATACGAGATGAATGTGTGCGTGTGTGGGTGTGTGCCTGTGTGTGTGCGTGTGGGCGCGCGCGTGTTTTCAGCGTTTTTTCCTTACTTTTCCACCCCACCCCCCAACCCCCAACCCACACCCCCCTTTCCCCATCCCGACATCACCCATTCTTTACCAGACTCCTACCCCACACTTACCGGAAACTGTAGTTCAAAGGCGCCAGCTGAAAAAGGAAAAAACACACAATTATTTAAGCGCTGCATTGCCATGAATAAATTAATAAACAAATGGTTGAAGTTTGTTTGCTATATCGGCCAAGGAAGGCTATGTAAGGCAGATGATCACGAAAATCACTGCAGCCCGTCCGAGCAAAAGCAAGGGGGGTCACAACTTCCCTAGCCCTTCACCTCTTACGACTCGCGTTGGGAAGCGTGGTGGGTATATTCTCACCCCCAACCCACAGGGGGGTCTATTCTCACCCCCAACCATCAGGGGGTCTATTCTCACCCCCAACCCACAGGGGGTCTATTCTCACCCCCAACCCACAGGGGGTCTATTCTCACCCCCAAAACCACAGGGGGTCTATTCTCACCCCCAACCCACAGGGGGTCTATTCTCACCCCAACCCACAGGGTGTCTACTCTCACCCCCAACCCACAGGGGGTCTAGCAGTCTACTTCACCATTGAAATCAAGTCGGCCACACACCACGTGAAGAAATAATAAAGCACTTGCACTCTTTAATAAAAACACAACCCTTCAGGAGCCGTTGGAACTCAGTT
>JAWQFJ010024507.1:42500-60000 GCA_034096865.1 Theodoxus fluviatilis | reverse complement strand
CAGACAGACAGACAGACAGACAGACAGACAGGCAGGCAGGCAGGCGGGCAGGCGGGCAGACAGGCAGGCAGGCAGGCAGGCAGGCAGACAGGCAGGCAGACAGGCGGACAGGCAGAGAGGCAAAGAAAGAGAGAGAAGATAAGGCGGGAAAAGGAGAGGGGAAGAGGCTACAAAGGAAGGACGGAGCAATTACATCGACTTACGCGAAGTACTGGTGCGGGTGAGAGTCACCAGTTCAACCTTTTCTTTGGGCAGACGGAGGGTGGCGGTGACGGTGGTGGGTTCCTGGATTCGGTGCAGATACACCCACACCGTGTGGGGTCGTCCCACAACCAGCTTGGAGGGGGTCGTCACGAGGTATGAACTGCGAACACACAGCGTAGCCACTGCACACCATCTATTGAACTGAACAGGAAGCCTAGAGCACCGCTATTAACACACCATCTACTGAACTGAACAGGAAGCCTAGAGCACCGCTATTGACTCACCATCTACTGAACTGAACAGGAAGCCTAGAGCACCGCTATTGACACACCATCTACTGAACTGAACAGGAAGCCTAGAGCACCGCTATTGACACACCATCTACTGAACTGAACAGGAAGCCTAGAGCACCGCTATTGACACACCATCTACTGAACTGAACAGGAAGCCTAGAGCACCGCTATTATACTACACACCATCTACTGAACTGAACAGGAAGCCTAGAGCACCGCTATTAACACACCATCTACTGAACTGAACAGGAAGCCTAGAGCACCGCTATTAACACACCATCTACTGAACTGAACAGGAAGCCTAGAGCACCGCTATTAACACACCATCTACTGAACTGAACAGGAAGCCTAGAGCACCGCTATTGACACACCATCTACTGAACTGAACAGGAAGCCTAGAGCACCGCTATTAACACACCATCTACCGAACGCACAGTTTCGTCTCAAACACCAATCAGTGAACACAAAGTATAGCGTGACACACCATCTACTGAACGCGAAGTCTCGTCTCACACACCAATCAGTGAACACAAAGTATAGCTGAAATGGTCGTTATCGGCAACATTTCCGGACATTGTACCTGAGGTACTCTGTCCGATCGGACAGATCGGACAGAGTACCTCAGTTTGAAATTTTGTCCTTACATTCACGTGACATACTGATGATAGCGCTCAGCTCAGACCGCAGCCGCCACTCCGCCTGACTGACTTCGCACGCCCGGGGAGTTATGCTAAGATCCGGCCGCGTTAATGTATCTGCGTTTTGTGACAAACATCTTGCTCGGCGGTACTGTACTCCATGCACCTTAACGGTCCGCGTGATTCGGGTGTAATCTTAAGCTAAACGACGTTCAGAATGTTTCCGACTTCGACCATTTCAGCAGTGCCAATAAACGCCAAATGCGCGGATCGGATTCTTCTTTCTCGCCACGTCAGGCAAACGAAACTGTCTAATCAATCCTGAGTTTAGCTGGGACTCTAGTCGCTGACAAATGTCCTCATTCATGACATTTCGATTGTGCACAATGCTATTTCGATTGTGCACGCCTGACAGCTATGGCGTCAGACACCCTTCTCGATCAGCGTGTTTGCTTACAAATCGTTTTTGGGTCCGTGTACAGATTTCAAAAGTAAAACATCCATTATTAACATTTTCAAACTATCTTAATGGTTTTCAAAAAGCACATACTCTTCTACTATTAGCATTCCAGCTCTTATCCTTCAAAGATGGAGGATCTCACGTGGCTGCTACTATTTTTAGACTAACCCCCTGTGAACCCGTCTACGGCCATTCCAGGTGCGTATTGCTTACCTGTACGCAAGGGTCAAGGACAGGGAAAAGGTCAGCAGGAAGACAGGCCAAGTGTACGCCATCTTGGATCGGGATCTGTAAATATAAAAAGACGATGTGCGATGTCGTCTGGGAATGAAATAATGAATCAATGAATCAATGAATGAATGAATAATGAATGAATGAATGAATGAATGAATGAATGAATGAATGAATGAATGAATGAATGAATGAATGAATGAATGGATTTACGGTCCATCTGCTTTTGTGAGCTCATTAAGACCACTGACCACGAAACTCATTAGAGGTGGTCTGGTAAGAGCAAATAAAGTCTATATTGTCTTCGTTTTTTGCTTTTTTCCCCTAATCGCATGGAAGCACGCGGTAAGTTTATTTTTATCTCCCACCTGCAGAAGGAATGAAGTCACGGAGCAGCGGGTGGAAAGTGTTGCAACACTGCATTGTGCAGCTGGACTGCATTGTGCAGCTGGACTGCACTCAGACTGCACTCAGAGTGCTGCAACACTGCACTGTGCAGCTGGACTGCACTCAGACTGCACTCAGAGTGCTGCAACACTGCATTGTGCAGCTGGACTGCACTCAGACTGCACTCAGAGTGCTGCAACACTGCATTGTGCAGCTGGACTGCACTCAGACTGCTGCAACACTGCACTGTGCAGCTGGACTGCACTCAGACTGCACTCAGAGTGCTGCAACACTGCATTGTGCAGCTGGACTGCACTCAGACTGCACTCAGAGTGCTGCAACACTGCACTGTGCAGCTGGACTGCACTCAGACTACGCACACACACAAACAGAGTCTACTCGTAAGCACAGGCGCACATATGAACAAAGGCACAGTCAAACAATAGACGTACACACAGACGCGCAAGCAAGCGCGCTCACAAAAACACACACAAACACACACATTCACACACACGCACACACACACACACGCACGAACATACACAAGCATGCACACACGTGCACGCGCACACACACAAACATACGCACACACATGCACGTGAACGCGCACACACACACTTACATGCACGAACATACACAAGCAAGCACACACACGCGCGCGCGCCCACACACAAACATATGCACACACACGCGCACGAACGCACACACATACACATGAACACACGCGCACATACAAACGCACAAACACTCATGCACAAACACACACACATACATACATGCACACACACACATACACACACACACGCACATACACACACATACACACATACATTCACACACATACAAACACATACACACAAACACACACACATACACATACATACACACACTGACACACATTCGCACTGTTTTGTGGTGCAAATAAATAGAATCTCCTTAAACCAGGCAAAAATGTCCTGTCAAGGCTTCAACGGGTCAATCATCCACATAAAGTACTGGGAACAGCTTTTTAGCATTATTGAGTTATACAAGAACCAACACAAGCAATTGGCATTCACACATCCCTCACCAGGACAAGTGTGACTGCATAAAGCATTCCAGAGAATCCGGTGAGGCACTGAAATGTATATGCACTTACACACTAAAGCTTTCTTTACATACTTTTTTCTCACTTTGGCATAAGAGACTAAATACAGAATCAGAACAAACAAGGAAAGTGGCATATGGACATTGCACAGTCAGGATCCACATTGCAAGTGTAAAAAATATACACATGTTCCTTTATTATTAGTTCTGAACACAGGCACAATGAATATTGAAGGTCATAATTTAGAAGTACACACCACTCAACATGTTCTCCCATCTCCCTGCAAAGTTTCAGCTGTGATTCAAGGGAAGTAATGTCAATTATCTCCCTTAGACTGCACTTGACAGTCAACCCACTCTCACCCTGAACTGCATCATACCACTCTTTCCTGCGAAACAGATCTACACCTCTTTCTCCAGATGATGAAGGAGCCAATCATTGTACTCACTGAGCAGTATCGAGCAACTGCTTTGGCTCTCTGTGTGTTTAGTCCCAGCATTTTCAGTCCACTGCAGAATCTGCTGTGCACACCTCCAAGCGACCCTATGACCAGCACAATTAATTTACATTCAAACCCAGTTTCCTGGATTCTCTGACAAAGTGGAAGGTACTTTTTGAACTTTGAATCATAACAGGTGTTCACAAAAGCATCGAATGGTAGAGCCACCTCAACAATGCAGCACTTCCCACTGGCATAGTCAATGAGGCACATATCAGGTCTTGTGTGCTGGACACTTGCAAACCCACCAGTGTCCTCCTGCAGAAAGTGAGACTGTTTCACAATTTGGTCTATGAGGACACAGGAATCTTCATTCTGAGGCGTGTTCAGGAGGGCGAGTGATCGCGGTCTCTCGCGTGCACTCGCCAAGCCTTCCCTTCTGAACAGGTCAGCTCGCCGAGAGCTCGCGAACTGACCGCGATCCCATTTTTGAGCAGGCGCGCCTTGAAATCCAAAATGGCTACCTCGGATACAATGCCGTGCGTGTTCGTCCGACTAAACCTTGCCGACCACAACCTGGGCCGAATTTACACCATCCTGGTGCCGGATGATGTGAACGAAAGAGTAACAACAGGTAAGAATCATCGCTCTGTTCGTTTGGGTTCTCACCAGAGTCAATTTATTACGAAAACTGTCCATCAGCCGGCTAGCGCCACCGTAAAGGGAAGTAACAAAGCAGCGTCCAATCATGATTACGTCCCTTGTCCAGTGTTTGACAGTTGTCTTCGTAGTCGACACACTTCAACCGGTCCCCTCCTTCCATGTAGCGTCTTTGATCATTGTAGACAGACGAGGGTCACGAGCAACAGGAATATACATATATAAATTTATAGATCAATGGGGTTGCACGTCTGTGCAGACGATAATTTTTATGTTACTGCTTTCATCACGAGTGCGACAACGAAGAGCAAGCAGAAGTTATGATGAAGAAGCTTGTTTACCTGAACAGATGTGCGGTTCATCCGAAAATGACATTTGAACTGAGTGTCACTGTAACGAGGCGAACGGTGCAACCGATTCAGAAGCCAATTCGAGCATTGCCACCTCGAAGATTACGCTTTTACGACGGTGGGTAGTCGAAGAGGCAGCATTGGACGCCATCTTGGCGTGCGCACACTTGTTCAGTGTTGTTCAGGAGGCGCAGTTTCAGCTCGCCGTGAGGTCGCGGGAACTCACTGAGTACTCGTCGCCTTCTGAACACGCCTCTGGTGTGATAAATTTGTTGCAACAATGTTCACTATTCGATCTGTTGTGCCTGGCCTGAATCAGTTTCTTACTCTTCTCACAACCATTCAGAATGTGACTGACTGTCTCTGAGTGGAAAGCACATCTCTTGCACTGCTTGCTGTAAGATGATGGGTAGTACAGATGAAGAAGGCTGTCACACTCAATCAGCTGTAGTCTGACTTTGGTGACAAATTTGGTGAGACTGTCACTCAGGTGCATGTTTGTTAGGTGTGAAGATGAGAGTGTGTGGTTTACATTCTCAATTCTTGCTAATCTTCCCTGGGATGTCTTCTGTCTCCACTGGTCAACTCTTCTCTGGATTAGGTTTTGTTTCAAGCAGATGTAGCATCCCAGTGAATCCTTGAGCACTAACAGTATGTCTTCATCTTCCACTTTTGTCCGCCCTCCAGTAAGATGATGTCAACAGTGTACTTAGTTCCCTCCCAGGCAGCCTTCATCAGTTCCTTTTCTGGGGGTGGGATGGATACTTCTACCCATGGTGGTGACTGGTCAGTGGCTGTAGCTGCCTGTGCGCATCGGTTGCGAAAGTGTTCGTATACAGTGGTGGTATCAATAGTGCATCCAGTGTTTCTGCATACTTTGCTGTCGTTGTTGATCACTTGGATTGCCTGTCTCGGCTTTTCTTGCCACAGTCTCGTCAAAGCGCCCTTCGTGATCGGGTCTTCGCTATGTAGCCGGTCGGCTCTGCTGTGTTTTGCGCGACGTAAACAAGGCGCTATGTTATTTATAGCATCTGTCAGTCTGAAGTATATTTCGTCTGCACAGCATTCAGGCGAATCGTTGATCAAAAGGTCTTCGGGGATCTCAGTGGGGAGATGGCGTAATATTCGTCTGGCAAATTTCAGGAAGGCGAAACTGTAGGGGCATCTGTTAGGTTTTGTGTTTTGAAATATGCCGTCTCGGAAGAAAGTGTGCGACAGGAGGGAGATGATACGCAACCACTTCTCAGGACGGGAGTGGGAGAGATTTCTCTTGACAGATATGGGTTTGGTCGCGATGCTCTTTCTAAACTTTCGCTCCAATCTCTCGAAACATTTCCATTCGTCCTCGGTGCAGTTTTTCGAAAACTTTGTCCAGTGACTCGGATCGAAAAGGTCAAAAGCACAAGTACCTGTCATTGTTGTCGACTCCATCTTGTCGCTGTGACTTGTCACTCTTTCCGTCGTGTCGACGATTCTTTTCGACCGACGTGCGTCCCTGAAGGCCTGTTTCAGCTCGGTAGTAAGTCCCATAGCTGCTGTTACCGTGTTCCTTCTCGGCTCAGTGGTAACGGTGACGGCCACACCGGATGAACGGGCAAAAACGGCGAGAAAGGCAGAGACAAGCAGAAGCTCGACTAGCCCATCCGCCATCTTGCCACATACACATGTTGTTCGTCCGTCGAGTCGACGAGGACCACTCTAGTCATCTGAGAGTTTCTGGGACTGGCTGTCTGTGCGTGCGCAGATGGCTGATGAGGCCGATCCTGGCACGGAAGGTTCTGGGTCAAAATGGACACGGGACGAGTGGGACATCTCCAGGAGGGTTGATAGAACGGGCCTTTCGGGCTTGTCGCTTCTTTTCTGCGGCGATGATCCTGTTGGCTTCACATGTTTTAGCGCCTTTATAGATG
The DNA here is from genome assembly GCA_034096865.1 of Theodoxus fluviatilis. Lineage (NCBI taxonomy): Eukaryota > Metazoa > Mollusca > Gastropoda > Cycloneritida > Neritidae > Theodoxus > Theodoxus fluviatilis. The sequence continues at coordinate 53,341 of JAWQFJ010024507.1, read as the reverse complement.
GAGGAGCGCCAGGTGGCTCTATTCATTGCGGAGTGTTCCCATGTGTCTGGGTTGATGGCAAATGCTTTCAGTGAGGCTTTCAGAGTGTCTTTGAACCGTTTCTTCTGCCCAACGTGGGACCGCCGGCCATGTTGCAGCTCGCCGTAGAGGAGTCGTTTGGGCAGCCTCTCATCTGGCATACGTGCTACGTGCCCTGCCCAGCGAAGCTGGGACTGCATCAGGATGGTAAAGATGCTGGGGAGTCCTGCTCTGGCCAGTACTTCTGTATGTGGGACTCTGTCCTGCCATTTTATGCCGAGGATTTTTCTGAGGCTCGTTGTGTGGAAATGATTCAGCTTCTTGGCATGACGTTGATACACTGTCCATGTCTCGCAAGCATAGAGCAGCGTAGGGAGCACCACTGCCCTGTATACCTTTAGCTTGGTCTGAGTGGTGATGCCTCTCCTGTTCCACACATTTGGGTCAAAATGTTCGGCCCACCTCTCCAATATCTTCTCTTTGTCTGTGATAAGAGTTTTACCATCTGCGCTGAGGAGGGGGTTTGATCCTGAAAAAGAGGGGCCGTATATTTTTTTCAAGGCATCGTAGAAGTTCTTCATATCGTGCCTGTCTGCATAGCCTTGGATCTCATCGGCTTTGTTGCTGAGCCAATCGTCCTGCATCCGACGGAGATTCTGTTGTACACTTCTGCGTATGTTGTTAAACGCATCTCTCCTTGCCGCGGACTTGGGGTTTCTGAGGTAGGCTTGGTGGAGGTGATGTTTCTCATCCAATAACTGCTTGATGTCATAGCAGTTCTCGTCAAACCAGTCCTTATGTTTCCGGGTCTGGGGCCCCAGGGTTTCTGTAGCTGTGGTGTAGATCAGCTCTCTAAGTGACGCCCAATCTGCCTCGACGTTCTGGTTGTCCAAAGAGGTGGACTCCAAGCGTTCCTCCAGAGCGTCCACGAAGGACTGCTTGCAGCTGGCGATCTTCAGCTTGGCAACGTTCAACCGTTTGGGGGCCTTCTTCCCTTGTGGGCGACGTTTTGGTTGAATGCGGATGTTGAGCTTGGTGATGATAAGGCGATGGTCTGTCCAGAATTCAGCACCGCACACGGACTTGGTCACCCTTACATCCTGCTTGTCCCTCTTCCTCACGATGACGTAGTCAATGAGATGCCAGTGCTTTGAGCGGGGGTGCTTCCATGACGTCCGGTTACGGGTAGGGAGGCGGAAGATCGTGTTTGTGATCAGCAGTTCATGTTCAGCGCAGGTCTGGAGCAAGAGAAGACCGTTGCTGTTGCAGTGGCCCACTCCATGATGACCAAGGACTCCTTCACAGGCGATGTTGTCCTTGCCATCTCTTGCGTTGAAGTCACCTAACAGGATGAGCTTGTCCGCCTTAGAAACGTCAGCAATTACAGTGTGAAGCTCTTCGTAAAACTTTGCCTTCACTTCATCTGGGTTAGTCATGGTTGGGGCGTAGGCACTGATGATGGTAAGATGCTTCCTTCCAGCCATCAGTGGGAGTTTCATGGTCATGAGCCTGTCGTTCACTCCCTTGGGAAGTCCAGCCAGCCTGCCAACAAGAGTTGTCCTAACTGCAAAGCCAACGCCTGCTTCACGCCGCTCCTCGCTAGCTCTGCCACTCCAGAAGAATGTGTAGCCAGAGCCTCTTTCACAAAGCTCTCCTTCTCCCGCGAACCTGGTCTCGCTCAGGGCTGCAATGTATCTGGCGAGTTCCTTTCCAATCAGAGCTGTTCTCCTCTGTGGTCTGTCTGCATCGTCTCTGTCCAGGAGTGTGCGCACATTCCATGTGTAGAGGAACTATCCTCGTTTTCTTCTTTGTGATCCGTGTCAGCGAAGAACAACCCAATGCCCTGGGCCGCCTGTGTGCAGGGGTTACGGCTATGGCTCCCAGTGTACCCATACCTGCCGCTTCGTCGCTTGCCTGTCGCCACAGGACTTGTCGGTGATTGATGGGATGGGATGGGATAGATGACAAAAGTGACTTGCGTGATGACTTGGATTTAAGTGAGAGTGAGTTGCGCAGTTCGTCGATCTCACTCTCTCGCCCGAGACCATCTTGATCCAGTGGCAGGACAGAGTCGAGACGGCTGGAGACAGAAACGGGTGCAGTGGATGGCCATGATGTCCTATGTGTCTTGTCATGCCCTTAGCGCTCCACAACGCTTTGCTGAGAATCGCCTTCTTGACCGTTGACCATCTAGTGGTTCCTCCGCTCAGTCCGCCAAATCCAGTCTTCACGTGCTTAGGTAGACATACCTAGATCACAGAGGGTTCGAGACCCGTCGGCTACCCTCACCAGGTTTAGCCAGCCAGTCGAAGCCGTTGCCCGGGGTGTGGCCACTGCGCACGCTAGTTTCTAGGAGCCACTGGTGAGAGCTGGGTGACAAGGGGGGACCAAGGGTGGACGAACTACTCCCATAGAGAGCACGACGTGTCCCTCCACTGGAGGTGCTACTCCGCCTTGAACACCCCATACACCCCTCCCCCCCCCCCCCCCACACACACACATACATACATACACACACACGCGCATGTATGCATGCATTCATACATACATACATACATACATACATACATACATACATACATACATACATACATACATACATACATACATACATACATACATACATACATACATACATACATACATACATACATACATACATACATACATACATACATACATACATACATACATACATACATACATACATACATACATACATACATACATACATACATACATACATACATACATACATACATATCAAAACGACTTTATTCATCAGATTGGTACAATTACGGTACAAGCTGAATTACACACATGGTGACTTGAAGACATGAAGAGGTTATGAAAACAACAGATACTGGATCACCCACAGAGTTCACCCTGGGGGGGATAGGCATTGCGGAGACGCACAAGAGTTACCACTCTTCACATAGTACTAGGTGGGTATTTGGATTCTAGGGCAGTCAACCATCGAAATAATAGACCTTATCGCTGTCATCATCTCTCCCACACCTCCCACCGTCATCCTCATCATCACCTCACATACACATCTACATATCGAAAGGACTTTATTACTCAAAGTTGGTACGTTTACAGTACATAATGCACTTGACACATAGTAGCTTGAAGACATGGGGAGGGGAGGGGAGGGGAGGGGAGGGGAGGGGAGGGGAGGGGAGGGGAGGGGAGGGGAGGGGAGGGGAGGGGAGGGGAGGGGAGGGGAGGGCAGGGGGGAGGGGAGGCGAGGGGAGGGGAGTATACATTTACAAACATTGACTGCACCATCACAGGTCTACATGGTAAAAGGAAATATTAAACGAATTACTGTTGCAGTATTAGTCATCATCAGCAATATCATAATCAACGTAATCACCACCATCATCAGTATCTTCATCAGCATTACTATCATCATCACTCTCATCCACCATGAAAACCACTGACATCCCTCTTGCCATACTCTCTCAAAACGCCGGCATCACCATCACAAGCACCGTACCCGTCACTGACATTATTACCAGAGCCAAGAACGCCAGGAAAAGTCCCTGAATTCCCGTGCAATGGGAGAGCTCAATGTTTTTAGCCACTCGTACTTGTTGCATTTTCACCTGTCAGTCAGTTCAACCATAGGAGACACGTGTTGTCGCCCCTGAGCTAATTCAGAATCTTGCATGCACCCCTACGCTACCGCTCTACACCGCTGCTTCCATATTATGTTTGACCCTATCATAGCACTGATGGAACAGAAAGAGGCCACACCTCGGGCGCGTGATGCTGAAAGTCCACACAGCTTCAGTCCGCTCACAAACCTGGAGTGCACACTCCCTAGTGAGCCCACAACGAGCACTACTGTTTTGCAGCAGTATCCCAACTCGTTGATCTTTTGACAGAGTGGGAGATACTTATTGAATTTGCTCTGATAGCAGTCATCATCGAATGCGTCGAAAGGCACACATACTTCCACTATCATACACGACTTTCTAGTGGAGTTGATGATGCATGAGTCGGGTCTATTGTGCCGCACATCTACAAACACATCGTTCCCTCCTTCAGCAAAGTGTGACGGAGTCACATGCTGATCACGGAGGACATACATACACACACACACACACACACACACACACACACACACACACACACACACACACACAGAGGGAAAGAGATGCTAGCAACACAGACAGACAGACAGACAGACAGACAGACAGACAGACAAGACAGACACACACACACACACACACACACACACACACACACACACACACACAGAGGGAAAGAGATGCTAACAACACAGAGACAGACAGACAGAGACACACACACACACACACATACACACACACAGAGAGGGAAAGAGATGCTAACAACACAGATACACACACACACACACACACACACACACACACGAGGGAAAGAGATGCTGACAACACAGAGACGGACACACACACACACACACACACACACACAGAGGGAAAGAGATGCTGACAACACACACACACACACACACACACACACATACACACACACACACACACACAGAGGGAAAGAAATGCTGACAACACAGAGACAGACAGACAGAGACACACACACACACACACACACACACACACGAGGGAAAGAGATGCTGACAACACAGAGACAGACAGACGACAGGTATTAAGGTGCACGGTGCCAGAGAAGAAGCGACACCTCCACTGTCGCTGTGATGGAAAGCGACAACTCCACTGTCGCTGCGATGGAAAGCAACAACTCCACTGTCGCTGTGATGGAAAGCGACAACTCCACTGTCGCTGTGATGGAAAGCGACAACTCCACTGTCGCTGTGATGGAAAGCGACACCTCCACTGTCGCTGTGATGGAAAGCGACAACTCCACTGTCGCTGTGATGGAAAGCGACAACTCCACTGTCGCTGTGATGGAAAGCGACACCTCCACTGTCGCTGTGATGGAAAGCGACAACTCCACTGTCGCTGTGATGGAAAGCGACAACTCCACTGTCGCTGTGATGGAAAGCGACACCTCCACTGTCGCTGTGATGGAAAGCGACAACTCCACTGTCGCTGTGATGGAAAGCGACAACTCCACTGTTGCTGTGATGGAAAGCGACAACTCCACTGTTGCTGTGATGGAAAGCGACAACTCCACTGTTGCTGTGATGGAAAGCGACAACTCCACTGTTGCTGTGATGGAAAGCGACAACTCCACTGTCGCTGTGATGGAAAGCGACAACTCCACTGTTGCTGTGATGGAAAGCGACAACTCCACTGTTGCTGTGATGGAAAGCGACAACTCCACTGTCGCTGTGGTGGAAAGCGACACCTCCACTGTCGCTGTGATGGAAAGCGACAACTCCACTGTCGCTGTGATGGAAAGCGACAACTCCACTGTCGCTGTGGTGGAAAGCGACACCTCCACTGTCGCTGTGATGGAAAGCGACACCTCTGGACACGAGGATGCCACGGGGATAGCGCAGCAACACCAGGCACGAGACAGCGAGTTGTGGATTTTAACCCATCTGCCACTCAACCTGGTAATCTGCTGGTCAGACTCACCCAAAGCCTCGTGGTTATGAATGTGGTGGTGGTGATCAATGTTGGTGGTGGTGATCAGTGTTGGTGGTGGTGATCAGTGTTGGTGGTGGTGATCAATGTTGGTGGTGGTGATCAATGTTGGTGGTGGGGATCAATGTTGGTGGTGGCGATCAATGTTGGTGGTGGCGATCAATGTTGGTGGTGGTGATCAATGTTGGTGGTGCCAGATCAATGTTGGTGGTGGTGATCAATGTTGGTGGTTATGATCAATGTTGGTGGTGATCAGTGTTGGTGGTGGTGATCAGTGTTGGTGGTGGTGATCAGTGTTGGTGGTGGTGATCAATGTTGGTGGTGGCGATCAATGTTGGTGGGGGTGATCAGTGTTGGTGGAGGTGATCAGTGTTGGTGGAGGCGATCAATGTTGGTGGTGGTGATCAGTGTTGGTGGTGGTGATCAGTGTTGGTGGTGGCGATCAATGTTGGTGGTGGCGATCAGTGTTGGTGGTGGTGATCAGTGTTGGTGGAGGTGATCAATGTTGGTGGTGGTGATCAATGTTGGTGGTGGTGATCAATGTTGGTGGTGGTGATCAATGTTGGTGGTGGTGATCAATGTTGGTGGTGGCGATCAGTGTTGGTGGTGGTGATCAATGTTGGTGGGTGATGATCAATGTTGGTGGTGGTGGTGATCAATGTTGGTGGTGGTGATCAATGTTGGTGGTGCCAGATCAATGTTGGTGGTGGTGATCAGTGTTGGTGGTGGTGATCAATGTTGGTGGTGGCGATCAATGTTGGTGGTGGCGATCAATGTTGGTGGTGGCGATCAGTGTTGGTGGTGGTGATCAGTGTTGGTGGAGGTGATCAATGTTGGTGGTGGTGATCAATGTTGGTGGTGGTGATCAATGTTGGTGGTGGTGATCAATGTTGGTGGTGGCGATCAGTGTTGGTGGTGGTGATCAATGTTGGTGGTGGTGATCAATGTTGGTGGTGGTGATCAATGTTGGTGGTGGCGATCAGTGTTGGTGGTGGTGATCAATGTTGGTGGGTGATGATCAATGTTGGTGGTGGTGATCAATGTTGGTGGGTGATGATCAATGTTGGTGGTGGTGGCGATCAATGTTGGTGGTGGCGATCAATGTTGGTGGTGGTGATCAATGTTGGTGGTGGTGATCAATGTTGGTGGTGGTGATCAGTGTTGGTGGTGGTGATCAATGTTGGTGGTGGTGATCAATGTTGGTGGTGCCAGATCAATGTTGGTGGTGGTGATCAGTGTTGGTGGTGCCAGATCAATGTTGGTGGTGGTGATCAGTGTTGGTGGTGGTGATCAGTGTTGGTGGTGGCGATTAATGTTGGTGGTGCCAGATCAGTGTTGGTGGTGGCGATCAATGTTGGTGGTGCGAGATAAGTGTTGGTGGTGGCGATCAATGTTGGTGGTGCCAGATAAGTGTTGGTGGTGGCGATCAATGTTGGTGGTGGTGATCAATGTTGGTGGTGGCGATCAAGGTTGGTGGTGGTGATCAATGTTGGTGGTGGTGATCAATGTTGGTGGGTGATGATCAATGTTGGTGGTGGTGGCGATCAATGTTGGTGGTGGCGATCAATGTTGGTGGTGGCGATCAATGTTGGTGGTGGTGGTGATCAATGTTGGTGGTGATCAATGTTGGTGGTGGTGATCAGTGTTGGTGGTGCCAGATCAATGTTGGTGGTGGTGGCGATCAATGTTGGTGGTGGCGATCAATGTTGGTGGTGGTGATCAATGTTGGTGGTGATGATCAATGTTGGTGGTGCCAGATCAATGTTGGTGGTGGCGATCAGTGTTGGTGGTGGTGATCAATGTTGGTGGTGGCGATCAATGTTGGTGGGGGTGATCAGTGTTGGTGGAGGCGATCAATGTTGGTGGTGGTGATCAGTGTTGGTGGTGGCGATCAGTGTTGGTGGTGGCGATCAATGTTGGTGGTGGCGATCAGTGTTGGTGGTGGTGATCAGTGTTGGTGGAGGTGATCAATGTTGGTGGTGGTGATCAATGTTGGTGGTGGTGATCAATGTTGGTCGTGGTGATCAATGTTGGTGGTGGTGATCAATGTTGGTGGTGGCGATCAGTGTTTGTGGTGGTGATCAATGTTGGTGGGTGATGATCAATGTTGGTGGTGGTGGTGATCAATGTTGGTGGTGGTGATCAATGTTGGTGGTGCCAGATCAATGTTGGTGGTGGTGATCAGTGTTTGTGGTGCCAGATCAATGTTGGTGGTGGTGATCAGTGTTGGTGGTGGTGATCAGTGTTGGTGGTGGCGATCAGTGTTGGTGGTGGTGATCAGTGTTGGTGGTGGTGATCAATGTTGGTGGTGGCGATCAATGTTGGTGGTGGCGATCAATGTTGGTGGTGGCGATCAGTGTTGGTGGTGGTGATCAGTGTTGGTGGAGGTGATCAATGTTGGTGGTGGTGATCAATGTTGGTGGTGGTGATCAATGTTGGTGGTGGTGATCAATGTTGGTGGTGGCGATCAGTGTTGGTGGTGGTGATCAATGTTGGTGGTGGTGATCAATGTTGGTGGTGGTGATCAATGTTGGTGGTGGCGATCAGTGTTGGTGGTGGTGATCAATGTTGGTGGGTGATGATCAATGTTGGTGGTGGTGATCAATGTTGGTGGGTGATGATCAATGTTGGTGGTGGTGGCGATCAATGTTGGTGGTGGCGATCAATGTTGGTGGTGGTGATCAATGTTGGTGGTGGTGATCAATGTTGGTGGTGGTGATCAGTGTTGGTGGTGGTGATCAATGTTGGTGGTGGCGATCAATGTTGGTGGTGCCAGATCAATGTTGGTGGTGGTGATCAGTGTTGGTGGTGCCAGATCAATGTTGGTGGTGGTGATCAGTGTTGGTGGTGGTGATCAGTGTTGGTGGTGGTGATCAGTGTTGGTGGTGGCGATTAATGTTGGTGGTGCCAGATCAGTGTTGGTGGTGGCGATCAATGTTGGTGGTGGCGATCAATGTTGGTGGTGCCAGATAAGTGTTGGTGGTGGCGATCAATGTTGGTGGTGGTGATCAATGTTGGTGGTGGCGATCAATGTTGGTGGTGGTGATCAATGTTGGTGGTGGTGATCAATGTTGGTGGGTGATGATCAATGTTGGTGGTGGTGGCGATCAATGTTGGTGGTGGCGATCAATGTTGGTGGTGGCGATCAATGTTGGTGGTGGTGGTGATCAATGTTGGTGGTGATCAATGTTGGTGGTGGTGATCAGTGTTGGTGGTGCCAGATCAATGTTGGTGGCGGTGGCCATCAATGTTGGTGGTGGCGATCAATGTTGGTGGTGGTGATCAATGTTGGTGGTGGTGATCAATGTTGGTGGTGCCAGATCAATGTTGGTGGTGGCGATCAGTGTTGGTGGTGGTGATCAATGTTGGTGGTGGTGATCAATGTTGGTGGTGGTGATCAATGTTGGTGGTGGTGATCAGTGTTGGTGGTGGCGATCAATGTTGGTGGTGGTGATCAATGTTGGTGGTGGTGATCAATGTTGGTGGTGATCAATGTTGGTGGTGGTGATCAGTGTTGGTGGTGCCAGATCAATGTTGGTGGTGGTGGCCATCAATGTTGGTGGTGGCGATCAATGTTGGTGGTGGTGATCAATGTTGGTGGTGATGATCAATGTTGGTGGTGCCAGATCAATGTTGGTGGTGGCGATCAGTGTTGGTGGTGGTGATCAATGTTGGTGGTGGCGATCAATGTTGGTGGGGGTGATCAGTGTTGGTGGAGGCGATCAATGTTGGTGGTGGTGATCAGTGTTGGTGGTGGAGATCAGTGTGGTGGTGGCGATCAATTGTTGGTGGTGGCGATCAGTGTTGGTGGTGGTGATCAGTGTTGGTGGAGGTGATCAATGTTGGTGGTGGTGATCAATGTTGGTGGTGGTGATCAATGTTGGTGGTGGTGATCAATGTTGGTGGTGGTGATCAATGTTGGTGGTGGCGATCAGTGTTTGTGGTGGTGATCAATGTTGGTGGGTGATGATCAATGTTGGTGGTGGTGGTGATCAATGTTGGTGGTGGTGATCAATGTTGGTGGTGCCAGATCAATGTTGGTGGTGGTGATCAGTGTTTGTGGTGCCAGATCAATGTTGGTGGTGGTGATCAGTGTTGGTGGTGGTGATCAGTGTTGGTGGTGGCGATCAGTGTTGGTGGTGGTGATCAGTGTTGGTGGTGGTGATCAATGTTGGTGGTGGCGATCAATGTTGGTGGTGGCGATGGTGGTGGTGGAGACCAATGGTGGTGGTGGTGTTAGCGGTAATGGTGGTGACAATGGTGGTGGTGGTGACGATGGTGGTAGCGGTGATGATGGTGATGGTGGTTGTGCAGGTGGTTGTGGTATTGGTGCTGGTGGTGGAAGAAACAAACGGTAAATTCGTTTCAAGACAAAACAATTTTAAACTTTAAAAGGGTCATCAAAGTTCGTCCGGATCACACGAAGTGCGGGTATTGGGAACGCCTCAGTCATCGAGCAGACCAAGCAGAGAGTATGCTGTACCCCGTGCCTGCAGTCTTCATTGCGGCGCGCCGCGCTCACCTCAAAGACACTGCTGCTACTTCTCATCGTTCTGGCTGTTACTGCTGGTCGTCCTGGCCGCTACTGCTGGTCGTCCTGGCTGTTACTGCTGATCTTTATGGCTGTTACTGCTGGTCGTCCTGGCTGTTACTGCTGGTCGTCCTGGCAGCTTCTCTGGTTAACAGGAGCGCAAACAGCACAAGCTCATCTGGCGTTTTCCCCCGCTTGACCAGAATTCCAACACCGCACCGCCATTGCTGCGTGACGCCCTGAACGACTGGCACCTCGTCCTGTCCTTCCAAGAGCGTGTCTTCCCTGATGGACGCAGTTTGTCACCTCCCTCAAGTTCCAAGTCTTGCGTTTCCTCCTGAATGTTCAGAAGTCTGGCGTTTCCTTCCTCAGGTTCCCAAGTCTGGCGTTCCCTCCTGAAGGTTCCAAGTCTTGCGTTTCCTCCTGAAAGTTCCCAAGTCTGGCGTTCAATCCTGAAGGTTCCAAGTCTGGCGTTCCCTCCTGAAGGTTCCCAAGTCTGGCGTTCCCTCCTTCAGGTTCCCAAATCTGGCGTTCCCTCCTGAAGGTTCCCAAGTCTGGCGTTCCCTCCTGAAGGTTCCAAGTCTGGCGTTCCCTCCTGAAGGTTCCAAGTCTGGCGTTCAATCCTGAAGGTTCCAAGTCTGGCGTTCCCTCCTGAAGGTTCCAAGTCTGGCGTTCCGTCCTGAAGGTTCCCAAGTCTGGCGTTTCCTCCTGAAGGTTCCAAGTCTGGCGTTCCA
>JAWQFJ010024507.1:0-35000 GCA_034096865.1 Theodoxus fluviatilis | reverse complement strand
GATGTTACCATCCTTAAACACAACGAGTCAAAAAGTGAACAGATGGATGACAAGTCGACGACTGCAACTACGTTAATGATGACGTAAATTATGACGTAAATAATGACGACATGTGAATGAGGAGCTAACGTAATAAAGCGGGAGAGGGAGGAGGAGGAAGAGCAAGGGGAGAAGGAAGAGCAAGGGGAGGAGGAAAAGCAAGGGGAGGAGGAGCAGTAGCAGCAAGGGGAGGAGGAGCAGCAAGAGGAGCAGCAAGGGGAGGAGGAGCAGCAAGAGGAGCATCAAGGGCAGGAGGAGCAGCAAGGGGAGGAGGAGCATCAAGAGGAGCACCAAGGGGAGGAGGAGCAGCAAGGGGAGGAGGAGCGGCAAGGGGAGGAGGAGCATCAAGAGGAGCAGCAAGGGGAGGAGGAGCAGCAAGGGGAGGAGGAGCGGCAAGGGGAGGAGGAGCAGCAAGAGGAGCAGCAAGGGGAGGAGGAGCAGCAAGAGGAGCATCAAGGGGAGGAGAAGCAGCAAGAGGAGCAGCAAGGGGAGGAGGAGCAGCAAGGGGAGGAGGAGCAGCAAGGGGAGGAGGAGCAGCAAGGGGAGGAGGAGCAGCAAGAGGAGCAGCAAGGGGAGGAGGAGCAGCAAGAGGAGCATCAAGGGGAGGAGAAGCAGCAAGAGGAGCAGCAAGGGGAGGAGGAGCAGCAAGGGGAGGAGGAGCAGCAAGAGGAGCAGCAAGGGGAGGAGGAGCAGCAAGAGGAGCAGCAAGGGGAGGAGGAGCAGCAAGGGGAGGAGGAGCAGCAAGGGGAGGAGGAGCAGCAAGAGGAGCAGCAAGGGGAGGAGGAGCAGCAAGAGGAGCAGCAAGGGGAGGAGGAGCAGCAAGAGGAGCAGCAAGGGGAGGAGCAGCAGCAAGGGGAGGAGGAGCAGCAAGGGGAGGAGGAGCAGCAAGGGGAGGAGGAGCAGCAAGGAGCAGCAAGGGGAGGAGGAGCAGCAAGGGGAGGAGGAGCAGCAAGGGGAGGAGGAGCAGCAAGGGGAGGAGGAGCAGCAAGAGGAGCAGCAAGGGGAGGAGGAGCAGCAAGGGGAGGAGGAGCAGCAAGGGGAGGAGGAGCAGCAAGAGGAGCAGCAAGGGGAGGAGGAGCATCAAGAGGAGCAGCAAGGGGAGGAGGAGCAGCAAGGGGAGGAGGAGCAGGAAGAGCAATGGGAGGAGGAAGAGCAAGGGGAGGAGGAAGAGCTAGGGGAGCAGGAAGAGCAAGGGCAGCAGGAAGAGCTAGGGGAGCAGGAAGAGCAAGGGGAGCAGGAAGAGCAAGGGCAGGAGGAGCAGGAAGAGCAAGGGGAGCAGGAAGAGCAAGGGGAGCAGGAAGAGCAAGGGGAGCAGGAAGAGCAAGGGGAGCAGGAAGAGCATCGGGAGCAGGAAGAGCAAGGGGAGCAGGAAGAGCAAGGGGAGCAGGAAGAGCAAGGGGAGCAGGAAGAGCAAGGGGAGGAGGAAGAGCAAGGGCAGGAGGAGCAGGAAGAGCAAGGGGAGCAGGAAGAGCAAGGGGAGCAGGAAGAGCAAGGGGAGCAGGAAGAGCAAGGGCAGCAGGAAGAGCAAGGGGAGGAGGAAGAGCAAGGGGAGCAGGAAGAGCTAGGGGAGCAGGAAGAGCAAGGGCAGCAGGAAGAGCAAGGGCAGGAGGAGCAGGAAGAGCAAGGGGAGCAGGAAGAGCAAGGGGAGGAGGAAGAGCAAGGGGAGGAGGAAGAGCAAGGGCAGGAGGAGCAGGAAGAGCAAGGGGAGGAGGAAGAGCAAGGGGAGGAGGAGCAGGAAGAGCAAGGGGAGGAGGAAGAGCAAGGGGAGGAGGAAGAGCAAGGGCAGCAGGAAGAGCTAGGGGAGCAGGAAGAGCTAGGGGAGCAGGAAGAGCTAGGGGAGCAGGAAGAGCAAGGGCAGCAGGAAGAGCAAGGGCAGGAGGAGCAGGAAGAGCAAGGGGAGCAGGAAGAGCAAGGGGAGGAGGAAGAGCAAGGGGAGGAGGAAGAGCAAGGGCAGGAGGAGGAGCAGGATGAGCAAGGGGAGGAGGAAGAGCAAGGGGAGGAGGAAGAGCAAGGGCAGGAGGAGCAGGAAGAGCAAGGGGAGGAGGAAGAGCAAGGGGAGGAGGAAGAGCAAGGGCAGGAGGAGGAGCAGGAAGAGCAAGGGGAGGAGGAAGAGCAAGGGGAGGAGGAAGAGCAAGGGGAGGAGGAGCAGGAAGAGCTAGGGGAGCAGGAAGAGCAAGGGGAGGAGGAAGAGCAAGGGCAGGAGGAGGAGCAGGATGAGCAAGGGGAGGAGGAAGAGCAAGGGGAGGAGGAGCAGGATGAGCAAGGGGAGCAGGAAGAGCAAGGGGAGGAGGAAGAGCAAGGGGAGGAGGAGGAAGAGCAAGGGGAGGAGGAAGAGCAAGGGGAGCAGGATGAGCAAGGGGAGCAGGATGAGCAAGGGGAGGAGGAAGAGCAAGGGGAGGAGGAGCAGGAAGAGCTAGGGGAGGAGGAAGAGCAAGGGGAGGAGGAGCAGGATGAGCTAGGGGAGCAGGAAGAGCAAGGGGAGGAGGAGCAGGAAGAGCTAGGGGAGCAGGATGAGCAAGGGGAGCAGGAAGAGCAAGGGGAGGAGGAAGAGCAAGGGGAGGAGGAGGAAGAGCAAGGGGAGGAGGAAGAGCAAGGGGAGCAGGATGAGCAAGGGGAGCAGGATGAGCAAGGGGAGGAGGAAGAGCAAGGGGAGGAGGAGCAGGAAGAGCTAGGGGAGGAGGAAGAGCAAGGGGAGGAGGAAGAGCAAGGGGAGGAGGAAGAGCAAGGGCAGGAGGAGGAGCAGGATGAGCAAGGGGAGGAGGAAGAGCAAGGGCAGGAGGAGCAGGAAGAGCTAGGGGAGCAGGAAGAGCAAGGGGAGGAGGAAGAGCAAGGGGAGGAGGAGCAGGAAGAGCTAGGGGAGCAGGAAGAGCAAGGGCAGGAGGAGCAGGATGAGCAAGGGGAGGAGGAAGAGCAAGGGCAGGAGGAGCAGGAAGAGCTAGGGGAGCAGGAAGAGCAAGGGCAGGAGGAAGAGCAAGGGGAGGAGGAAGAGCAAGGGCAGGAGGAGGAGCAGGATGAGCAAGGGGAGGAGGAAGAGCAAGGGGAGGAGGAGCAGGAAGAGCAAGGGGAGGAGGAGCAGGACGAGCAAGGGGAGGAGGAGAGCAAGGGGAGGAGGAGCAGGACGAGCAAGGGGAGGAGGAGGACGAGCAAGGGGAGGAGGAGCAGGACGAGCAAGGGGAGGAGGAGCAGGACGAGCAAGGGGAGGAGGAGGAGAGCAAGGGGAGGAGGAGCAGGACGAGCAAGGGGAGGAGAAGAGCAAGGGCAGGAGGAGGAGCAGGAAGAGCAAGGGGAGGAGGAAGAGCAAGGGCAGGAGGAGGAGCAGGAAGAGCTAGGGGAGGAGGAAGAGCAAGGGCAGGAGGAGGAGCAGGATGAGCAAGGGGAGGAGGAAGAGCAAGGGGAGGAGGAGCAGGAAGAGCTAGGGGAGCAGGAAGAGCAAGGGCAGGAGGAAGAGCAAGGGGAGGAGGAAGAGCAAGGGCAGGAGGAAGAGCAAGGGGAGGAGGAAGAGCAAGGGGAGCAGGAAGAGCAAGGGCAGGAGGAGCAGGAAGAGCAAGGGGAGGAGGAAGAGCAAGGGCAGGAGGAAGAGCAAGGGGAGGAGGAAGAGCAAGGGGAGCAGGAAGAGCAAGGGCAGGAGGAGCAGGAAGAGCAAGGGGAGGAGGAAGAGCAAGGGCAGGAGGAGCAGGAAGAGCAAGGGGAGCAGGAAGAGCAAGGGCAGGAGGAGCAGGAAGAGCAAGGGGAGGAGGAAGAGCAAGGGGAGCAGGAAGAGCAAGGGGAGCAGGAAGAGCAAGGGGAGCAGGAAGAGCAAGGGGAGCAGGAAGAGCAAGGGGAGCAGGAAGAGCAAGGGGAGGAGGAGCAGGACGAGCAAGGGGAGGAGGAGCAGGACGAGCAAGGGGAGGAGGAGCAGGACGAGCAAGGGGAGGAGGAGAGCAGCAGGACGAGCAAGGGGAGGAGGAGCAGGAAGAGCAAGGGCAGGAGGAGCAAGGGGAGCAGGAAGAGCAAGGGGAGCAGGAAGAGCAAGGGGAGCAGGAAGAGCAAGGGCAGGAGGAGCAGGAAGAGCTAGGGGAGGAGGAAGAGCAAGGGGAGCAGGAAGAGCAAGGGGAGCAGGAAGAGCAAGGGGAGCAGGAAGAGCAAGGGGAGCAGGAAGAGCAAGGGGAGCAGGAAGAGCAAGGGGAGGAGGAGCAGGAAGAGCAAGGGGAGCAGGAAGAGCAAGGGGAGCAGGAAGAGCAAGGGGAGGAGGAAGAGCAAGGGGAGGAGGAAGAGCAAGGGGAGCAGGAAGAGCAAGGGGAGCAGGAAGAGCAAGGGGAGCAGGAAGAGCAAGGGGAGCAGGAAGAGCAAGGGGAGCAGGAAGAGCAAGGGGAGCAGGAAGAGCAAGGGGAGCAGGAAGAGCAAGGGGAGCAGGAAGAGCAAGGGGAGCAGGAAGAGCAAGGGGAGCAGGAAGAGCAAGGGGAGCAGGAAGAGCAAGGGGAGCAGGAAGAGCAAGGGGGGGAGCAGGAAGAGCAAGGGGAGCAGGAAGAGCAAGGGGAGCAGGAAGAGCAAGGGGAGCAGGAAGAGCAAGGGGAGCAGGAAGAGCAAGGGGAGCAGGAAGAGCAAGGGGAGGAGGAGCAGGAAGAGCAAGGGGAGGAGGAAGAGCAAGGGGAGCAGGAAGAGCAAGGGGAGGAGCAGGAAGAGCAAGGGGAGGAGGAAGAGCAAGGGGAGCAGGAAGAGCAAGGGCAGGAGGAGCAGGAAGAGCAAGGGGAGGAGGAAGAGCAAGGGCAGGAGGAGCAGGAAGAGCAAGGGGAGGAGGAAGAGCAAGGGGAGGAGGAAGAGCAATGGGAGGAGGAAGAGCAAGGGGAGCAGGAAGAGCAAGGGGAGGAGGAAGAGCAAGGGGAGGAGGAAGAGCAAGGGCAGGAGAAGCAGGAAGAGCAAGGGGAGGAGGAAGAGCAAGGGGAGGAGGAAGAGCAAGGGGAGGAGGAAGAGCAAGGGGAGCAGGAAGAGCAAGGGGAGGAGGAAGAGCAAGGGGAGCAGGAAGAGCAAGGGCAGGAGGAAGAGCAAGGGGAGGAGGAAGAGCAAGGGGAGGAGGAAGAGCAAGGGGAGGAGGAAGAGCAAGGGGAGGAGGAAGAGCAAGGGCAGGAGGAAGAGCAAGGGGAGCAGGACGAGCAAGGGGAGGAGGAAGAGCAAGGGGAGGAGGAAGAGCAAGGGGAGGAGGAAGAGCAAGGGCAGGAGGAGGAGCAGGATGAGCAAGGGGAGGAGGAAGAGCAAGGGGAGGAGGAGCAGGAAGAGCAAGGGGAGGAGGAAGAGCAAGGGGAGGAGGAAGAGCAAAGGGAGGAGGAGGAAGAGCAAGGGGAGGAGGAAGAGCAAGGGGAGCAGGACGAGCAAGGGGAGGAGGAGCAGCAAGGGGAGGAGGAGCAGCAAGGGGAGGAGGAGCAGCAACGTGATTCCAGTTCAAACTAAGCTCCACCACATCACCTTCTTCAAAGTCTACCACGATCAGTAATTTAATCCCCAGCGATGTCACTCACAGCAGGTCTGCGTTCTCTTTGGCACTGCCGTTTTATATCCATGCAACACACGGTTGACACCAAAGGCACGCTTTACGCAAGCTGCCCGTCAGAAGGGAGAGAGCCCAAGCCAATGCAGGCCTCTGGAGGAAGGACTCCA
Source organism: Theodoxus fluviatilis (assembly GCA_034096865.1). NCBI lineage: Eukaryota > Metazoa > Mollusca > Gastropoda > Cycloneritida > Neritidae > Theodoxus > Theodoxus fluviatilis. The sequence goes on along the minus strand of JAWQFJ010024507.1, from coordinate 29,330 downwards.
GTCCCTGGAGGGCAGGGCTGTGTCTCATGGTTCGCTCCCTCACAGAGGCTTCTGTCTGGAGCGTCGCGTTCCCCTTCATTGCAAAATACTCGCAACTCACGAAAACAGCGCAAACGCCGTGCCTTTGACCTGGACTTTTTGCAACAGTCCAAACTCCTTGCCCAGCAATCCCCCAGTAAAAAAGGCACTTTCAGATGGAATCGATCAAAATTTGAGTTGTAAATATTGATCAGATTCCTTTCATCTAAAAGGGTTAGTGCATTTTTTGGGCTGTTTCTCAATTCGCTACATCGCGTCCTTCCCACTTTGCCGATAACTCTGCCCGTGTTTTTTGCCTGCATTCCGCTGCCGATGACGTGCAGGTGGCGGGCGGTCTGGCCTGACAGGCGGGCAGAGGGCGGACACGCTACGTCTGACAGCCGTGACGCCATAGAACCCCGCTGCAGCTTTCCACAAAAGGCAACCCGTATTCCGTAAGACTTCAGCACTTAGGCATATTGCAGTTCCTCGAAGAAGCAGGAATTGGGAACATTCAAATAGTTTCCTAACTCTCGCCGGCGCGTTCTGTTTCTCCACGGCAGAAGGTCTCTATCACGAGAGCGCGAGTCCAAGCAGCTCTAGCGATCCTCGCCCCAGAAACTGCGATGTACGATATCCGTCCGTCACCACCGGGACTTACTGGTGCCCATTGCACCTGAAGCGACGGAAACTGACGGATCTTTGTCTGCAGCCACATTCAACCGGCACTGTCTGCAATGGCTTTCCCCGCAGAAAGTCAAATACAGACTATGCTTAGACGTTTGCTGCTTGATAATAACAAAAATGATGATGATGATGATGATGATGATGACGGTGATGATTGATGATGACGTTAATGATATCGATGATGACGACTACTACTACTACTACTACTACTACTACTACTACTACTGCTAATAATCTTTATTTTTGTCCTTTTTGAAGAGTTTTTTAAAAGGAGAATTTTACCCCGGCAGCCGCTGTGCAGCGCCCAGTGACCGGTTTTGCTCCTCGGTGGGAGAGGCAGTGTGGGTGAAGCACCTTGCCCAAGGATGCAGCTCTAGAGTCTGTTTGCTCCTCGGTGGGAGAGGCAGTGTGGGTGAAGCACCTTGCCCAAGGATGCAGCTCTAGAGTCTGTTTGCTCCTCGGTGGGAGAGGCAGTGTGGGTGAAGTACCTTGCCCTCGGTGGGAGAGGCAGTGTGGGTGAAGCACCTTGCCCTCGGTGGGAGAGGCAGTGTGGGTGAAGCACCTTGCCCAAGGATGCAGCTCTAGAGTCTGTTTGCTCCTCGGTGGGAGAGGCAGTGTGGGTGAAGCACCTTGCCCAAGGAATGCCGCTCTAGAGTCTGTTTGCTCCTCAGTGGGAGAGGCAGTGTGGGTGAAGTACCTTGCCCTCGGTGGGAGAGGCAGTGTGGGTGAAGCACCTTGCCCTCGGTGGGAGAGGCAGTGTGGGTGAAGCACCTTGCCCTCGGTGGGAGAGGCAGTGTGGGTGAAGCACCTTGCCCTCGGTGGGAGAGGCAGTGTGGGTGAAGCACCTTGCCCTCGGTGGGAGAGGCAGTGTGGGTGAAGCACCTTGCCCTCGGTGCGAGAGGCAGTGTGGGTGAAGCACCTTGCCCTCGGTGGGAGAGGCAGTGTGGGTGAAGCACCTTGCCCTCAGTGGGAGAGGCAGTGTGGGTGAAGCACCTTGCCCTCAGTGGGAGAGGCAGTGTGGGTGAAGCACCTTGCCCTCGGTGGGAGAGGCAGTGTGGGTGAAGCACCTTGCCCTCAGTGGGAGAGGCAGTGTGGGTGAAGCACCTTGCCCTCGGTGGGAGAGGCAGTGTGGGTGAAGCACCTTGCCCTCGGTGGGAGAGGCAGTGTGGTTGAAGCACCTTGCCCTCGGTGGGAGAGGCAGTGTGGGTGAAGCACCTTGCCCTCGGTGGGAGAGGCAGTGTGGGTGAAGCACCTTGCCCTCAGTGGGAGAGGCAGTGTGGGTGAAGCACCTTGCCCTCAGTGGGAGAGGCAGTGTGGGTGAAGCACCTTGCCCTCGGTGGGAGAGGCAGTGTGGGTGAAGCACCTTGCCCTCAGTGGGAGAGGCAGTGTGGGTGAAGCACCTTGCCCTCGGTGGGAGAGGCAGTGTGGGTGAAGCACCTTGCCCAAGGATGCAGCTCTAGAGTCTGTGCGGTTTCGAACCCCGCACCCGTTAGCTGCAGGCAGATGCAGGTAAAACGCTCTGCCCGCTAGACCACAGAGCACCGCGGTTAGTGGGGGCAAGGGCGCCATCTTTGGCGGCAACGTCACACTGTGTACGCTGAATCAGGAAGACCGCACGGTCACTCCAGCATGCATGCATCCTCCCTGTCCACAGTGACTACACTCACGGTCACTCCAGCATGCATGCATCCTCCCTGTCTACAGTGACTACACTCACGGTCACTCCAGCATGCATGCATCCTCCCTGTCCACAGTGACTACACTCACGGTCACTCCAGCATGCATGCATCCTTCCTGTCCACAGTGACTACACTCACGGTCACTCCAGCATGCATGCATCCTCCCTGTCCACAGTGACTACACTCACGGTCACTCCAGCATGCATGCATCCTCCCTGTCCACAGTGACTACACTCACGGTCACTCCAGCATGCATGCATCCTCCCTGTCCACAGTGACTACACTCACGGTCACTCCAGCATGCATGCATCCTCCCTGTCCACAGTGACTACACTCATGGTCACTCCAGCATGCATGCATCCTCCCCATCCACAGTGACTACACTCACGGTCACTCCAGCATGCATGCATCCTCCCTGTCCACAGTGACTACACTCACGGTCACTCCAGCATGCATGCATCCTCCCTGTCCACAGTGACTACACTCACGGTCACTCCAGCATGCATGCATCCTTCCTGTTCACAGTGACTACACTCACGGTCACTCCAGCATGCATGCATCCTCCCTGTCCACAGTGACTACACTCACGGTCACTCCAGCATGCATGCATCCTCCCTGTCCACAGTGACTACACTCAACGCACTCCACCTTTTTTCGACAGAGTTAACGCATGCGTGGTTTCTGATGTGCTGGACCAGAGGAAACGATTGAGACAGATGGCTTTTCCCCAGCCCTGCACACAAGATCCGCCAGAGAGTCAACATCCCCGTGCCGGGAGATCCACCAGAAAAGCCTGCCCTTGTTCACAAGCGCTGATCACGTCATCACGGTTGGCACAAGACATTCATCCGCTCTGACGCCATTGTCTGGAGAGAGCGCGGACAAGGAAGCACTGTGAAGACCGGTACGGGTCGCTGCCTGCACAGCGCACGTGGTCGGCCTGCATCCATCACTGCCAGGTCCAGAGAGCCCAAGACGAAGTGGAGACATTTTCTTTTCCGCACCGCCGCACACGACAGACAGATAATTACTTGGGTTTGCCCAACTGACAACAAGGTTTGATCACTCTGACGGTAACTACCATTTCAAGACCATCAGTAAAGGCGACAAATATTTGCCTTGCGCATCTCAACCAAGATGACGTTGTTCCGCTTTAATTCCCGCACTCTGGACGAAAGGCTGTGTTTCCCGAAAGAACTGAAAAGACAAAGATCCCAGAAAAAAACATGAGTTTCCATTCTCACCGTGCAGATAGTAATCAGTGACCGCCAGGCATCAGTCGTTCCTTGGCCTGCCGCGAAGCCCCGAAAGGCGAAGGCGCCCAGGTGGGAGTAGACCCGCGGTTTGCCTTGTTGCGTGAGTCCGTGTCGCTCCTGGACAGTCGTGTTCTCCAGACGCGCTTCACCACTGTCATTCCGACTCTCTGTCAGCACAGGCCCACCCCCTCCCTCCGTGCCTGCGTGGTGCAGGGCGGACTACAGGCACGTGGTGTCTGTGCGAGAGAATCCCTTTCCAGAGCGAAGACTCGCTTTACAACAACACGCCTGGTGCACACGCTTTACAACGACACGCCTGGTGCATACGCTTTATAACGACACGCCCGGTGCACACGCTTTACAACGACACGCCTGGTGTACACGCTTTACAACGACACGCCTGGTGCACACGCTTTACAACGACACGCCTGGTGCACACGCTTTACAACGACACGCCTGGTGCACATGCTTTACAACGACACGCCTGGTGCACATGCTTTACAACGACACGCCTGGTGTACACGCTTTACAACGACACGCCTGGTGCACATGCTTTACAACGACACGCCTGGTGCACATGCTTTACAACGACACGCCTGGTGCACATGCTTTACAACGACACGCCTGGTGCACACGCTTTTTGTAAGGCAACTCAGTCCTGCAGTCGAGGGTTCCCTTAACACGTCGCCTCACAGCCAGCTTATCTCATGCAATGGTCAGTGCGAAATCGCCAAAGAAGCATTCGATACTCCCAGGCAAATAGGCATATCGGGTCTCGTGTGCCAAGTACCCCCATCACTTGTCTACATGTTCTCCTCTTTCTTCTCTACGACATCGGGGCCAGGCTTCGTGGATCCCGTGTGGCGGTTTCCAGTCGAGAGTTCAGAGCGGCTCAATGCGACACGGAGAGTTGACGAGGCACGAGTCTCGCTCCTCCACTCTCCACCACCTGGCGCTTCCTTGGATTTCCCTGGGATGAATTTACAAAAACTCTCTGTCCTTCCTCGCTTGCAAACACTCGACCAAGATTCTTTTTAGTCGACGTCGGAGAATCTGAGTTTTTGCGGTTTGACTGAAGGGACAGAAATCGTTTATTGCGATTTGATTCTACGATTCCACAGTTTAGGGATAGATAAGCGTATCCCTTTTCTATCTGTCTGTATTTCTCCTATTTTTTATTTTCTAAATTCCTCCTGAAAAAATAACTCGGGAATTTCCTTTACAGACTTGATGTTCTTGTTTTTGTTCAATGACGCGGATGCAGGCACCATTATGTCCTCACACGCTCTCCGTGGCCGTGGCCGTCACAGCAATGCTTCCAAGAAACAGCCACCCACTGCGCCCCCGGGACCTCAAGAAGCAGCCACCCACTGCGCCCCCGGGACCTCAAGAAGCAGCCACCCACTGCGCCCCCGGGACCTCAATAATTACCCAGCATCCTTGGCGGCTGTGTCAGAGGTCAAAGATCAGTGCAGTCGATCAATGTCGACATAAATCATCCCTGTGCCAACAGCATGACTGAGCAGGGGCCATGGAACAATATCAGTTTCTAATTTCACTCTGGCCTCAACTTTACTCTCTCATCTCAAGAATACAGCCACGCTCTCGACAAGAGGTTGCGCATGCGAGCATCACCACCAGCAGGAACGGAGCAGGAGTTTGCATTTGGGAAGCAGAGTGTTCGCACAAACAGGGTCACCAGGTGCTTGTCAACACGCGCAGCTGCGCTGAAACAAAGTTCTCCGTGTCTTCGCCGCTCTGGGAAATCCTGTCGCGCTGGAGTCGCCACCGTGATGATAAGAATTCCCTCATTCTTCTCCCCTCTTCCCTCCGGCCTTCTCTCCATCTGCAAATCTCCTTCCCCTCCCAGGCATCTCCCGCCAACTAATTGGTGCACTTCCCACGTGATCAATAGGCGTCGATTGCAGAAACAGCGTCTTGCGGTTTCCTGGGATGGTTGCGATTTGACCTCCAGGCCACACTTCATTTTCTCCAGGCAGCTCTCCAACATCTCCAGCCTGCACTCCACATCTCCAGCCTGCACTCCACATCTCCAGCCTGCACTCCACATCTCCAGCCTGCACTTCACATCTTCAGCCCGCACTCCACATCTCCAGCCTGCACTGAACATCTCCAGCCTGCACTCCACATCTCCAGCCTGCACTTCACATCTCCAGCCTGCACTCCACATCTCCAGCCTGCACTCCACATCTCCAGCCTGCACACCATAAATCCAGCCTGCACTCCACATCTCCAGCCTGCACTCCACATCTCCAGCCTGCACTCCGCATCTCCAGCCTGCACTCCACAACTCCAGCATGCACTCCACATCTCCAGCCTGCACTCCACATCTCCAGCCTGCACTCCACATCTCCAGCCAGCACTCCACATCTCCAGCCTGCATTCCACATCTCTTGCCTGCACTCCACATCTCCAGCCTGCACTCCACATCTCCAGCCTGCTCTCCACATCTTCAGCCTGCACTCCACATCTCCAGCCTGCTCTCCACATCTCCAGCCTGCTCTCCACATCTCCAGCCCGCACTCCACATCTCCAGCCTGCACTCCACATCTCCAGCCTGCACTCCACATCTCCAGCCTGCATTCCACATCTCCAGCATGCACTACACATCTCCAGCCTGCACCCCACATCTCCAGCCTGCACTCCACATCTCCAGCCTGCTCTCCACATCTCCAGCGCGCACTCCACATCTCCAGCCTGCTCTCCACATCTCCAGCCCGCACTCCACATCTCCACCTTGAACTCCACGTCTCCGGCCTGCACTCCACATCTCCAGCCTGCACTCCACATCTCCAGCCTGCACTACACATCTCCAGCCCGCACTCCACATCTCCAGCCCGCACTCCACATCTTCAGCCTGCTCTCCACATCTCCAGCGCGCACTCCACATCTCCAGCCTGCTCTCCACATCTCCAGCCCGCACTCCACATCTCCAGCCCGCACTCCACATCTTCAGCCTGCACTCCACATCTCCAGCCTGCATTCCACATCTCCAGCATGCACTCCACATCTTCAGCCTGCTCTCCACATCTCCAGCGCGCACTCCACATCTCCAGCCTGCTCTCCACATCTCCAGCCCGCACTCCACATCTCCAGCCCGCACTCCACATCTTCAGCCTGCACTCCACATCTCCAGCCTGCTCTCCACATCTCCAGCCCGCACTCCACATTTCCACCTTGAACTCCACGTCTCCGGCCTGCACTCCACATCTCCAGCCTGCATTTAACATCTCCAGCTTCCATTCCACATCTCCAGCCTGCATTCCACATCTCCAGCCTGCATTCCACATCTCCAGCCTGCATTCCACATCTCCAGCCTGCACTCCACAACTCCAGCTTGCACTCCACATCTCCAGCCTGCACTCCACATCTCCAGCTTGCATTCCACATCTCCAGCTTGCAATCCACATCTCCAGCTTGCACTCCACATCTCCAGCCTGCATTCCACATCTCCAGCCTGCATTCCACATCTCCAGCCTGCATTCCACATCTCCAGCCTGCATTCCACATCTTCAGCCTGCATTCCACATCTTCAGCCCGCACTCCACAACTCCAGCTTGCACTCCGCATCTCCAGCCTGCTCTCTAAATATTCAGTCTGCATTCCAAATCTCCAGCCAGCACTCCACAAATCCAGCTTGCGCTCCACATCTCCAGCCTGCACTCCACAACTCCAGCCTGCATTCCACATCTCCAGCCTGCATTCCACATCTCCAGCCTGCATTCCACATATTCAGCCTGCACTCCACATATTCAGCCTGCACTCCACATCTCCAGCCTGCACTCCACAAATCCAACCTGCACTCCACATCTCCAGCCTGCAGTCCATAACTCCAGTCAGTACTCCACAACTCCAGTCTGCACTCTGCAACTCCAGGCTCCACTCCGCAACACCATTCTGCACTCCACAACTCCAGTCTGCGCTCCACAACTCCAGTCTCTACTGTGCAACACCAGCCTCCACTCCACAACTCCAGCCAGCACTCCACAGCTCCAGCGTGCACTCCACATTTCCAGAATGCATTCCACAACACCATTCTGCACTCCACAGCTCCAGTCTGCATTCCACATATTCAACCTGCACTCCACATATCGAGCCTGCACTCTACATATTCAGCCTGCACTCCACATCCAACCTGCACTCCACATCTCCAGCCTGCACTCCACATCTCCAGCCTGCACTCTACATATTCAGCCTGCACTCCACATCCAACCTGCACTCCAAATCTCCAACCTGCACTCCACAAATCCAGTCAGCACTCCACAACTCCAGTCTCTACTCCACAACTCCAGTAAGCACTCCACAACTCCAGTCTGCACTCCAAAATTCCAGCCTGCATTCCACATCTACAGCCTGCATTCCACATCTACAGCCTGCACACCATAAATCCAGCCTGCACTGAACATCTCCAGCCTGCACTCCACATCTTCAGCCTGCATTCCACATCTCCAGCTTGCATTCCACATTTCCAGCCTGCACTCCACATCTCCAACCTGCACTCCACATATTCAGCCACCACTCCACAACTCTAGCCTTCACTCCACATTTCCAGCCTGCACTCCACATCACCAGCCTGCACTCCACAACTCCAGTCAGCACTCCACATCTCCAGCCTGCACTCCACATCTCCAGCCTGCACTCCACATTTCCAGCCTGCACTCCACATCTTCAGCCCGCACTCCACATCTCCAGCCTGCACTCCACATCTCCAGCCTGCACTCCACAACTCCAGTCTTCACTGCACATCTCCAGCCTGCACTCCACAACTCCAGCCTGCACTCCACATCTCCAGCCTGCACTCCACATCTCCAGCCTGCACTCCACAACTCCAGTCAGCACTCCAGAACTCCAACCTGCACTCCACATCTCCAGCCTGCACTCCACATCTCCAGCATTCACTACACATCTCCAGCCTGCACTCCACAGCTCCAGTCTGCACTCCACAGCTCCAGCATTGCTCTTCAGATCTCCAGCCTGCATTCCACATCTCCAGCCTGCATTCCATATCTCCAGCCTGCACTCCACATCTCCAGCCTGCACTATACAGCTCAAGCCTGCACTCAACGGCTCCAGCCTGCACTCTACAGCTCCAGCCTGCACTTCACAGCTCCAGCCTGCACTTCACAGCTCCAGCCTGCACTCCACATCTCCAGCCTGCACTCCACATCTCCAGCTTGCACTCCACAACTCCAGTCAGCACTCCAGAACTCCAACCTGCACTCCACATTTCCAGCATGCACTCCACATCTCCAGCCTGCACTCCACAGCTTCAGCCTGCACTCCACATCTCCAGCCTGCTCTCTAAATATTAAGCCTGCACTCCACAGCTCCAGCTTGCACTCCACAGCTCCAGCTTGCACTCCACAGCTCCAGCCTGCACTCCACATCTTCAGCTTGCACTCCACATCTCCAGCTTGCACTTCACATCTCCAGCCTGCACTCCACATCTCCAGCCTGCACTCCACATCTCCAGTCTGCACTCCACAACTCCAGCCTGCACTCCACATCTCCAGTCTGCACTCCACATCTCCAGTCTGCACTCCACATCTACAGCCTGCACTCCAGAACTGCAACCTGCACTCCACATTTTCATCATGCATTCCACATCTCCAGCCTGCACTCCACATCTACAGTCTGCACTCCACAGCTCCAGCCTGCACTCCAGAACTGCAACCTGCACTCAACATTTCCATCATGCATTCCACATCTCCAGCCTGCACTCCACACCTACAGTCTGCATTCCTCAGCTCCAGCCTGCACTCCACATCTCCAGCCTGCACTCCACATCCAGCCTGCATTCCACATTTCCAGCATGCACTCCACAACTCCAGCCTGCACTCCACATCTCCAGCCTGCTCTCCACATCTCCAGCCTGCACTCCACAACTCCAGCCTGCACTCCGCATCTCCAGCCTGCACTCCGCAACTCCATCCTGCACTCCACATCTCCAGCGCGCACTCCACATCTCCAGCCTGCACTCCACAACACCAGCCTGCACACCACAACTTCAACCTGCCCTCCACATCTTCAGCCTGCACTCCACAACTCCAGTCTGCACTTCACAGCTCCAGCCTGAACTCCACAGCTCCAGCCTGCACTCCACATTTCCAGCCTGCACACCACAACTCCAGCTGGTACACCGCATCTCCAGCCTGCACTGCACATCTCCAGCTTGCACTCCGCATCTCCAGCCTGCACTCCGCATCTCCAACCTCCACTCCACATCTCCAGCCTGCATACCGCATCTCCAGCCTGCACTCCACATCTCCAGCTTGCACACTGCATCTCCAGCCTTCACTCAACATCTCCAGCCTGCACTCCACATCTCCAGCCTGCACTCCACATCTCCAGCCTGCACACCGCATCTTCAGCCTGCCTTCCACTTATTCAGCCTGCACTTCACAACTCCAGCCTGTACTCCACATCTCCAGCCTGCACTCCGCATCTCCAACCTCCACTCCACATCTCCAGCCTGCATACCGCATCTCCAGCCTGCACTCCACATCTCCAGCTTGCACACTGCATCTCCAGCCTTCACTCAACATCTCCAGCCTGCACTCCACATCTCCAGCCTGCATTCCACATCTCCAGCCTGCATTCCACATCTCCAGCCTGCATTCCACATCTCCAGCCTGCATTCCACATCTCCAGCCTGCACTCCACATCTCCAGCCTGCTCTCCACATCTCCAGCCTGCACTCCACATCTCCAGCTTGCACACTGCATCTCCAGCCTTCACTCAACATCTCCAGCCTGCACTCCACATCTCCAGCCTGCATTCCACATCTCCAGCCTGCATTCCACATCTCCAGCGCGCACTCCACATCTCCAGCCTGCACTCCACAGCTCCAGCCTGCACACCGCATCTTCAGCCTGCCTTCCACTTATTCAGCCTGCACTTCACAACTCCAGCCTGTACTCCACATCTCCAACCTGCACACCGCATCTTCAGCCTGCCTTCCACTTATTCAGCCTGCACTTCACATCTCCAGCCTGCACACCGCATCTTCAGCCTGCCTTCCACTTATTCAGCCTGCACTTCACAACTCCAGCCTGTACTCCACATCTCCAACCTGCACTCCACATCCCCAGCCTGCATTCCACTTCTCCAGCCTGCACTCCACCTCTCCAGCTTGCACTCCACTTCTCCAGCTTGCACTCCACATCTCCAGCTTGCACTCCACATCTCCAGCCTGCACTCCACATCTCCAGCCTGCACTCCACATCTCCAGCCTGCATTCCACATCTCCAGCTTGCACTCCACATCTCCAGCTTGCACTCCACGTCTCCAGCCTGCACTCCACATCTCCAGCCTCCACTCCACATCTCCAGCTTGCACTCTACATCTCCAGCCTGCACTCCACATCTCCAGCCTGCATTGCTCATCTCCAGCTTACACACCGCATCTTCAGCCTGCACTCCACTTATTCAGTCTGCACTTCACAACTCCAGCCTGTACTCCACAACTCCAGCCTGCACTCTACAGCTCAAGCCTGCACTTCACAGCTCCAGCCTGCACTCCACATCTCCAGCCTGCCCTCCACAGCTCCAGTCTGCACTTCACAGCTCCAGCCTGCACTCCACATCTTCAGCCTGCACTCCACATCTCCAGCTTGCACTTCACAGCTCCAGCCTGCACTCCACATCTCCAGCTTGCACCCGGCATCTTTAGCCTGCACTCCACTTATTCAGCCTGCACGTCACAACTCCAGCCTGTACTCTACAACTCCAGCCTGCACTCTACAGCTCAAGCCTGCACTTCACAGCTCCAGCCTGCACTCCACATCTCCAGCCTGCACTCCACATCTCCAGCTTGCATTCCACATCTCCAGCCTGCACTCCACATCTCCAGCCTGCACTACACATCTCCAGCTTGCACTTCACAGCTCCAGCCTGCACTCCACATCTCCAGCCTGCACTCCACATCTCCAGCTTGCATTCCACATCTCCAGCCTGCACTCCACATCTTCAGCCTGCACTCCACATCTCCAGCTTGCACTTCACAGCTCCAGCCTGCACTCCACATCTCCAGCTTGCACCCCGCATCTTTAGCCTGCACTCCACTTATTCAGCCTGCACGTCACAACTCCAGCCTGTACTCTACAACTCCAGCCTGCACTCTACAGCTCAAGCCGGCACTTCACAGCTCCAGCCTGCACTCCACATCTCCAGCCTGCACTCCACATCTCCAGCCTGCACTCCGCATCTCCAGTCTGCACTTCACAGCTCCAGCCTGCACTCTACAGCTTCAGTCTGCACTTCACAGCTCCAGCCTGCACTCCACAGCTCCAGCCTGCACTCCACAGCTCCAGCCTGCACTTCACATCTCCAGCCTGCACTCCACATCTCCAGTCTGCACTCCACAACTCCAGACTGCACTCCACATCTCCAGTCTGCACTCCACATCTCCAGTCTGCACTCCACATCTACAGCCTGCACTCCAGAACTGCAACCTGCACTCCACATTTTCATCATGCATTCCACATCTCCAGCCTGCACTCCACATCTACAGTCTGCACTCCACAGCTCCAGCCTGCACTCCAGAACTGCAACCTGCACTCAACATTTCCATCATGCATTCCACATCTCCAGCCTGCACTCCACACCTACAGTCTGCATTCCTCAGCTCCAGCCTGCACTCCACATCTCCAGCCTGCACTCCACATCCAGCCTGCATTCCACATTTCCAGCATGCACTCCACAACTCCAGCCTGCACTCCACATCTCCAGCCTGCTCTCCACATCTCCAGCCTGCACTCCACAACTCCAGCCTGCACTCCGCATCTCCAGCCTGCACTCCGCAACTCCATCCTGCACTCCACATCTCCAGCGCGCACTCCACATCTCCAGCCTGCACTCCACAACACCAGCCTGCACACCACAACTTCAACCTGCCCTCCACATCTTCAGCCTGCACTCCACAACTCCAGTCTGCACTTCACAGCTCCAGCCTGAACTCCACAGCTCCAGCCTGCACTCCACATTTCCAGCCTGCACACCACAACTCCAGCTGGCACACCGCATCTCCAGCCTGCACTGCACATCTCCAGCTTGCACTCCGCATCTCCAGCCTGCACTCCGCATCTCCAACCTCCACTCCACATCTCCAGCCTGCATACCGCATCTCCAGCCTGCACTCCACATCTCCAGCTTGCACACTGCATCTCCAGCCTTCACTCAACATCTCCAGCCTGCACTCCACAGCTCCAGCCTGCCTTCCACTTATTCAGCCTGCACTTCACATCTCCAGCCTGCACACCGCATCTTCAGCCTGCCTTCCACTTATTCAGCCTGCACTTCACAACTCCAGCCTGTACTCCACATCTCCAACCTGCACTCCACATCTCCAGCCTGCACTGCACATCTCCAGCTTGCACTCCACATCTCCAGCCTGCATTCCACTTCTCCAGCCTGCACTCCACATCTCCAGCTTGCACTCCACATCTCCAGCTTGCACTCCACATCTCCAGCCTGCACTCCACATCTCCAGCCTGCACTCCACATCTCCAGCCTGCATTCCACATCTCCAGCTTGCACTCCACATCTCCAGCTTGCACTCCACGTCTCCAGCCTGCACTCCACATCTCCAGCCTCCACTCCACATCTCCAGCTTGCACTCTACATCTCCAGCCTGCACTCCACATCTCCAGCTTGCACTCTACATCTCCAGCCTCCACTCCACATCTCCAGCTTGCACTCCACGTCTCCAGCCTGCACTCCACATCTCCAGCCTGCACTCCACATCTCCAGCCTGCATTCCACATCTCCAGCCTGCACTCCACATCTCCAGCCTGCATTCCACATCTCCAGCCTGCACTACACATCTCCAGCTTGCACTTCACAGCTCCAGCCTGCACTCCACATCTCCAGCCTGCACTCCACATCTCCAGCCTGCATTCCACATCTCCAGCCTGCACTCCACATCTCCAGCCTCCACTCCACATCTCCAGCTTGCACTCTACATCTCCAGCCTGCACTCCACATCTCCAGCCTGCATTGCTCATCTCCAGCTTACACACCGCATCTTCAGCCTGCACTCCACTTATTCAGTCTGCACTTCACAACTCCAGCCTGTACTCCACAACTCCAGCCTGCACTCTACAGCTCAAGCCTGCACTTCACAGCTCCAGCCTGCACTCCACATCTCCAGCCTGCCCTCCACAGCTCCAGTCTGCACTTCACAGCTCCAGCCTGCACTCCACATCTTCAGCCTGCACTCCACATCTCCAGCTTGCACTTCACAGCTCCAGCCTGCACTCCACATCTCCAGCTTGCACCCCGCATCTTTAGCCTGCACTCCACTTATTCAGCCTGCACGTCACAACTCCAGCCTGTACTCTACAACTCCAGCCTGCACTCTACAGCTCAAGCCTGCACTTCACAGCTCCAGCCTGCACTCCACATCTCCAGCCTGCACTCCACATCTCCAGCTTGCATTCCACATCTCCAGCCTGCACTCCACATCTCCAGCCTGCACTACACATCTCCAGCTTGCACTTCACAGCTCCAGCCTGCACTCCACATCTCCAGCCTGCACTCCACATCTCCAGCTTGCATTCCACATCTCCAGCCTGCACTCCACATCTTCAGCCTGCACTCCACATCTCCAGCTTGCACTTCACAGCTCCAGCCTGCACTCCACATCTCCAGCTTGCACCCCGCATCTTTAGCCTGCACTCCACTTATTCAGCCTGCACGTCACAACTCCAGCCTGTACTCTACAACTCCAGCCTGCACTCTACAGCTCAAGCCGGCACTTCACAGCTCCAGCCTGCACTCCACATCTCCAGCCTGCACTCCACATCTCCAGCCTGCACTCCGCATCTCCAGTCTGCACTTCACAGCTCCAGCCTGCACTCTACAGCTTCAGTCTGCACTTCACAGCTCCAGCCTGCACTCCACAGCTCCAGCCTGCACTCCACAGCTCCAGCCTGCACTTCACATCTCCAGCCTGCACTCCACATCTCCAGCCTGCACTCTACATCTCCAGCCTGCACTCCACAGCTTCAGCCTGCACTCTACAGCTCCAGCCTGCACATCTCCAGTCTGCACTCCACACCTCCAGTCTGCACTCCACATCTCCAGCCTGCACTCCACAGCTTCAGCCTGCATTCCACATCTCCAGCTTGCACTCCACATCTCCAGTCTGCACTCCACATCTCCAGTCTGCACTCCACATCTCCAGCCTGGACTCTACAGCTTTATCCTGCTCGGCCATGGGCAGGAGAGAAGAACGGGGAGTTATGTTAGGACTAAGCGGCCTCCCGTGTTAGGTCAGTGAGGAGCATTGGCGTTTCCTTTCCTGCTGTAGAGCTCGGGTAGAGTTGTGTAACTTCTCCTGGGCGTGGGATAATTGAATCTTCATTTATTCGTGTAGATTTTCATGAACTTTAAAATTCAAGTTTGGGTGCCAGGCCCGTCAAGGCAAGGCACAATTTATTCATTACCCTTGGGGGCATTTAGAATATTAAAGTATGGACGTATCTGTTTTTAAAGCTCACTATCAACTCTGAATAGGAAACCCCTGCAGAGCAGTCTTTTTATCTTCCTTCATTTACGACCAGGGTTTAGACTAAAAAGTGGCATCGTCGTGCCATGCAATTCTTCTTTCACTCAAACTGAAGCGGGACTGAATAAATGTGTTCATGGAAAACATTATACAAAATCGGCAGTTCAATATGCAAATCAGTCAGCAGAGCAGATGTAACTGCACGCACTTCTTGTGGGAAAAGAGGGGCGAAATTCACGTCCTGTAATGTGCATGACCTACATCGCGATCCGCAAGAGGCGAGCCAAAGTGTCTTGCAAAGTCTTCTTTGGGTCATCCACGACGGAAGTATAAACACTGCCATTAATCACTCTGGGGCGAATCCCTGACATTGATTTTCGCTGCGATCACGTCACTCTTTATTTGTGACGAGGACAGATATTTCCCTTGCCACGGACTGACTGGCTCAAGCTGGTTTTTCGCGAACCCTGCTTGTCCTTGCTTCGCGTCCTCCGATGCGACTCAATCACAGACAACAAAACTTGATGCAGAATGGAAACAGAAATAGAAATGGCTTTCGTCCAGAGACCGCACAGGAGCAAAGCTGAGAACTTTGACGCGAAGGTTTGACCTTTGAAATCCCTCCAAAGGCAAGAGACCAGAAAGACTGGATCGCCGTAGCAGAGACAGTGGAGGGAACACGGCGTGAGTGTCGAGAGATAAGCTACACAGGACAGGGAACACGGCGCGAGTGTCAAGAGATAGGCTACACAGAACAGAGGCTGGAACGAATGGGAGTGGGGTGAGTTTGAGGCTCAAAGGTTTTCAAACATAACATGTTTGTACTTCTCGACAAGCCTACAAAGGTGCATCCAATGACAAGGCCGATCTCGATGCCCCAAGTGAGTGGAGGTTGTTCTGGAGGAACGGAGACTACTTCTCCTCTGTCGCCAACAAGGATGCGCGAGGCAAAGCCATAGCGCTGCAGCGCGTTCTGTGTCTCCATCCGAGCCCATCCAATCCCAGCTTGATTTGAAGTCAGCCCCATCTCCTTCCGCTTGCCTCTGTTTGGCTCCATTCACTTCATTAGGTTTGGTTCTTTTCAGTTTTGATCAGTTCGCAGCAGTTCCGTTGAGTTCACCCCGAGTCAATTCCACTTGTTTGCATTTGATTCACCTGATCTCTGTTACGTTTTGTTTGAACTCACCTCCACAGTATTCAATTCGAGTATTCATATGTATGATGCTATTGAATTAACTCAATTCCATTCGTTACAATTATTTTCTATTGAGCTCGCTTCCCTTTAGTTCTGTAGAGTCCAACTCATTTCCGTTCGGTTCAGTCTTGTTCATTGTCATCGCTCTTTTCCGCTCACTTCCGCTTCCGTTTGATTGACAGAAATGACGCACAGCTTGCATTTGTTTGTATTGCTTGTGTATGTGTATTCTGTAGTTGTCAGCACATCTTGCAGGTGTCTGTGTTGCTTGTGTGTGTGTATTCTGTAGTTGTCAGCACAGCTTGCAGGTGTGTGTATTGCTTGTGTATGTGTATTATGTAGTTGTCAACATCTTGCAGGTGTCTGTATTGCTTGTATGTGTGTATTCTGTAGTTGTCAGCACATCTTGCAGGTGTGTGTATTGCTTGTGTGTGTGTATTCTGTAGTTGTCAGCATCTTGCAGGTGTCTGTATTGCTTGTGTGTGTGTATTCTGTAGTTGTCAGCACATCTTGCAGGTGTGTGTATTGCTTGTGTATGTGTATTATGTAGTTGTCAGCACATCTTGCAGGTGTGTGTATTGCTTGTGTGTGTGTATTCTGTAGTTGTCAGCACATCTTGGAGGTGTGTGTATTGCTTGTGTGTGTGTATTCTGTAGTTGTCAGCACATCTTGCAGGTGTGTGTATTGCTTGTGTGTGTGTATTCTGTAGTTGTCAGCACATCTTAGAGGTGTCTGTGTTGCTTGTGTGTGTGTATTCTGTAGTTGTCAGAACATCTTGCTGGTGTGTGTATTGCTTGACTGTGTGTGTATTCTGTAGTTGTCAGCACATCTTGCAGGTGTCTGTATTGCTTGTGTATGTGTATTCTGTAGTTGTCAGCACAGCTTGCAGGTGTGTGTATTGCTTGTGTATGTGTATTCTGTAGTTGTCAGCACATCTTGCAGGTGTGTGTATTGCTTGTGTGTGTGTATTCTGTAGTTGTCAGCACATCTTGCAGGTGTGTGTATTGCTTGTGTATGTGTATTCTGTAGTTGTCAGCACAGCTTGCAGGTGTGTGCATTGCTTGATTGTGTATTCTGTAGTTGTCAGCACATCTTGCAGGTGTGTGTATTGCTTGTGTGTGTGTATTCTGTAGTTGTCAGCACATCTTGCAGGTGTCTGTGTTGCTTGTATGTGTGTATTCTGTAGTTGTCAGCACATCGTGCAGGTGTGTGTATTGCTTGTGTATGTGTATTATGTAGTTGTCAACATCTTGCAGGTGTCTGTATTGCTTGTATGTGCGTATTCTGTAGTTGTCAGCACATCTTGCAGGTGTGTGTATTGCTTGTGTATGTGTATTATGTAGTTGTCAACATCTTGCAGGTGTCTGTATTGCTTGTATGTGTGTATTCTGTAGTTGTCAGCACATCTTGCAGGTGTGTGTATTGCTTGTGTGTGTGTATTCTGTAGTTGTCAGCATCTTGCAGGTGTCTGTATTGCTTGTGTGTGTGTATTCTGTAGTTGTCAGCACATATTGCAGGTGTGTGTATTGCTTGTGTATGTGTATTATGTAGTTGTCAGCACATCTTGCAGGTGTGTGTATTGCTTGTGTGTGTGTATTCTGTAGTTGTCAGCACATCTTGCAGGTGTGTGTATTGCTTGTGTGTGTGTATTCTGTAGTTGTCAGCACATCTTGCAGGTGTGTGTATTGCTTGTGTGTGTGTATTCTGTAGTTGTCAGCACATCTTGCAGGTGTCTGTGTTGCTTGTGTGTGTGTATTTTGTAGTTGTCAGCACATCTTGCAGGTGTGTGTATTGCTTGACTGTGTGTGTATTCTGTAGTTGTCAGCACATCTTGCAGGTGTCTGTATTGCTTGTGTATGTGTATTCTGTAGTTGTCAGCACAGCTTGCAGGTGTGTGTATTGCTTGTGTATGTGTATTCTGTAGTTGTCAGCACATCTTGCAGGTGTGTGTATTGCTTGTGTGTGTGTATTCTGTAGTTGTCAGCACATCTTGCAGGTGTGTGTATTGCTTGTGTATGTGTATTCTGTAGTTGTCAGCACAGCTTGCAGGTGTGTGCATTGCTTGTGTATGTGTATTCTGTAGTTGTCAGCACATCTTGCAGGTGTGTGTATTGCTTGTGTGTGTGTATTCTGTAGTTGTCAGCATCTTGCAGGTGTCTGTACTGCTTGCGTATGTGTATTCTGTAGTTGTCAGCACATCTTGCAGGTGTGTGTATTGCTTGTGTGTGTGTATTCTGTAGTTGTCAGCACATCTTAAAGGTGTCTGTATTGCTTGTGTATGTGTATTATGTAGTTGTCAGCATCTTGCAGGTGTCTGTATTGCTTGTGTGTGTATTATGTAGTTGTCACCGCATCTTGCAGGTGTGTGTATTGCTTGTGTATGTGTATTCTGTAGTTGTCAACACATCTTACAGGTGTGTGTATTGCTTGTGTATGTGTATTCTGTAGTTGTCAGCACAGCTTGCAGGTGTCTGTATTGCTTGTGTATTAGTAGTCTGTAGTTGTCAGTACAGCTTGCAGGTGTCTGTATTGCTTGTGTATTAGTAGTCTGTAGTTGTCAGCACATCTTGCAGGTGTCTGTATTGCTTGTGTATTAGTAGTCTGTAGTTGTCAGCACATCGGCACTACTGGTAGAAGTGTGAAAACTGCTCTGTCAACGCACTTCACTCTAGTCAACTCCCCAACTCCCCAACTCCTGCAGTGTCAGCTCCCCAACTCCTGCAGTGTCAACTCCCCAACTTCCCAACTAACCAACTCCCCAACTCCAAAACTCCCCAACTCCTGCAGTGTCAACTCCCCAACTCCCAAACTCCCCAACTCATGCAGTGTCAACTCCCCAACTCCCAAACTCCCCAACTCATGCAGTGTCAACTCCCCAACTCCTCAACTCATGCAGTGTCAACTCCCCAACTCCCCAACTCCCCAACTCACCAACTCCCCAACTCCCCAACTCATGCAGTGTCAACTCCCCAACTCCCCAACTCATGCAGTGTCAACTCCCCAACTCCCCAACTCATGCAGTGTCAACTCCCCAACTCCCCAACTCCCCAACTCACCAACTCCCCAACTCCCCAACTCACCAACTCCTGCAGTGTCAACTCCCCAACTCCCCAACTCACCAACTCACCAACTCCCCAACTCACCAACTCATGCAGTGTCAACTCCCCAACTCCCCAACTCACCAACTCCTGCAGTGTCAACTCCCCAACTCCTGCAGTAACTGCCTTTGAGTTTCTTCCTTTACATCCAATTCACGACTCTATGACGAGAGCCGGCGTGGCCCGAGGAGAGCTGGTAGCAAGGCAGCGGATCAGGACGCTGCTTTGCCATGAAGCGGTGGAGACGCCACCACTGACTCGGGGCGGGTTTCTGGGACTGCCATGCGCCTGCAAAGGCAACCGAACAGCTGTTTCTGGTGTTGTAGTTTTTGTGTTTGTTGTTGTTTTGTTTTGTTTGTATGTAACTGCTGTAATCATGCGCGAAATCCAATCAGTCAGTTCCGCGGGCGTCTGTCCGCTGGCGGGCCACGTGGCGTCTGTCCGCTGGCGGGCCTCGTGGCGTCTGTCCGCTGGCGGGCCTCGTGGCGTCTGCCGCCTTTTGCTTGGAAAAGTGGTTGTCATGGTGTCCTCAGAAATAAAACCTCGGTATAGTTTCCAGTCATGAAGTCACTTTCCTGAGAAAATTTGAGGTTTTGTTTGTCTGTTTGTTTGTACCTCTATGCTTTGTCGCGTTATTGTAGAACGTGTACGGGACGTGCTAATAAGCACTTCCCCACAGAGACGGAAACTGAGTGTGCGATTGAACTGGAGTGCTGCTAATTACCGAGCCTTTTACTGCTTTAGCAAATTTCCTACTGGCAGCGAGCAGATCCGACTTCAATGGGAGTTGCGAATTGAAAATCGTTTTTCAGTGCAGTGCCAGACAAACCCACAGCTATGGCAACTCGCACTGAAGAGGGAGGGGGGGTGGGGGGGGGGGGGGGGGGTGGGAGAGGTGTGCCGACATTCCACGCAAATTTTCTCCATAGAAGTTTCCCGCTTTCCAGTTTGCGTCCCAGAAGAGTGGATCCGTCTGCAAGAAGCGTAAGTCTACATCCGAGGCCGTGCGCGGGACATGGATCGAGAGCTGGGCAAGTGGCAAACGTCCTCTGGTCTTTTCATTCCTCCCCTTGCCTATGTCAACACTGGCCTGCAAGCCTTAACCCTTTCACCGCCATCGACCTCCGCCACGTGGCCATGCGCCTTTGAAGGCGGGAGGCGGGAGGCGGCGGACAGGGGGGACAGGGGGGACAGGGGGGACAGCCGTGCAGACTAATGGGGATGGAAAACGCTGTTTGTCTGCGCTCTTCGTCTTTCCTCGCGTGTTGCTTCTGACAACACCTCAAAAAGGGACATCCATTCCTCCGCTCCGCCAGGCGGCGTGGTGGTCTCCGCCACCACAAGGAGAGTTGCGCCCCTTGAGCGCGTTCCCGCCAAAACTGTTTTACGTCACAAGCTCTCCGACACCAACCGCCACTCCCTACAGCTCCTCGAAGTTGTAGAGATACTTGATTTCAACCATCAAGGCAGCAGAATCGCTCTTTTCTGCGGGAGAAAAAACTGATTTCTTCTCAAAAGTGAATGAATTATCTCAGAGCGAATGAACTTAGTATAAAAAAGACAAGTGTCCGTACATGATCGCGTATGTTTATTAATGTCTCCATTGAATTTAATCAGCTGTAAAGGTCAAAGTGAACATTTCGAAATAGTATATATATTATCAGACTCAAGAGAATAAACTCATAGTAAAATAAAACGTTCCTATTAAAAGTACATCAAGAGAACAACCCCACAGCGACACGGACATTTTATGCTGTCCTCGCTGTCAGACAAACAACTGGCTCTTTCCTTGTCACGCCAGAGATCAGTCTTGACAGAGCGAATCCTGCCTTTGCCAGCGGCCCCCTCTCCACTCGGCCCCCTCCCCACTCGGCCCCCTCCCCACTCGGCCCCCTCCCCACTCGGCCCCCTCCCCACTCGGCCCCCTCCCCACTCGGCCCCCTCCCCACTCGGCCCCCTCTCCACTCGGCCCCCTCCCCACTCGCCCCCCCTCCCCACTCCGCCCCCCTCCCCACTCCGCCCCCTCCCCACTCGGCCCCCCTCCCCACTCGCTCCCCCTCCCCACTCGGCCCCCTCCCCACTCGGCCCCCTCCCCACTCGGCCCCCCTCACCACTCGGCCCCCTCCCCACTCGGCCCCCTCTCCACTCCGCCCCCCTCCCCACTCGGCCCCCTCCCCACTCGGCGCCCCTCCCCACTCGGCCCCCTCCCCACTCGGCCCCCTCCCCACTCGCTCCCCTCCCCACTCGGCCCCCTCCCCACTCGGCCCCCTCCCCCACTCGCCACTCACCACTCGCCACTCGCCACTCGCCCCTCACGACTCGCCACTCCCCACTCGGCCCCCTCCCCACTCGGCTCCCTCCCCACTCGGCCCTCTCCCCACTCGGCCCCCTCCCCACTCGGCCCCACTCCCCACTCGGCCCCCTGGTCACTCGGCTCCCTCCCCACTCGGCCCTCTCCCCACTCGGCCCCCTCCCCACTCGGCCCCCTCCCCACTCGGCCCCCTCCCCACTCGGCCCCCTCTCCACTCCGCCCCCTCCCCACTCGGCTCCCTCCCCACTCGGCTCCCTTCTCACTCGGCCCCCTCCCACTCGGCCCCCTCCCCACTCCGCCCCCTCTCCACTCGGCTCCCTCCCCACTCGGCCCCCTCCCCACTCGGCCCCCTCCCCACTCGGCCCCCTCCCCACTCGGCCCCTCCCCACTCGCACTTGGAAAACCGAGACTGGACTGACCCTTAGTGGAACCAGCACTGGTGATATTCGATATTTATAGTTGAGAGGCTGTAACAAAATTATTTATTCATTGAATCATTCATTGAGTTATGAATTCATTCATTGAACCATTCATTCATTAATAGTTTCATGTGTTCATTTCTTCTTTGCCAAAGTCGATGCCAGGAGTTGTCATTCCACATTGTTCAAGGTTCGACGTGCGAGTGTGTACATGGCCGTTTGCATACCCTGTACTTACTCCAGACTTGGTGTACTTACAGCTAGGTTGTGCACTTACACTAAACTTGGTGTACTTACACCTAGGTTGGGCACTTACACAAAACTTGGTGTACTTACACCAAGCTTGGTGTACTTCACGAAGCTTGGTGCACTTCACGAAGATTTATGAACTTCACGAGGCTTTGTACTTGTTGACATCCATCTGTCCAGAGATTCCGAGCTTTACTATGCTGTAGTATGATGTAAACTGTTGTAGTCTGCATGTACTGTAGTCGGCTGGGGTGTAATTCATGAACGTGGACTTTCAGCGTGGTCTTAGACTACTGCCGCTGGTCTTGAGCTACTGTCGTAGTCTACAATTCATGAACGTGGACTGTCGTTTTTACAATTCATGAACGTGGACTTTCGTTCAGTCTCAAACTGAACTGCGGACTACGGTGGTCCAAGGATTTGTTGGACTACACACCAAAGTCCAAGGCTGCCGCGAAATTAAATGGCCGACGCTGCCTACGGTTCGCGCAGAAATCGCTGTATTTTGGGACACTAGAAACCCATCGAACGAAAATGTAAGCCACGAACAGCATTAAATTATCAAAGCTGTATGTTGATTGCATCGATAGGTCCTGAAAGAGCTGACATTTTACAATTGAGAATGCAGGTCGCCGAGCATCTCAAGCTTCGCGCACTTCTATTTATAGCTGACGCGCGGACCTCAGCGACACCAGTAAACATTGTTGTCCTCGAACCTGTCTGCTGCTGTTGACATTGGGTACAATGCTAGTGTTGTCTGATGCTATGAAAACGATACATTAAAATTGCATCTGTGTTATGAAAACACGGCTCAGATTAAATTGCTTAATTTTTGGTAACTGAGAAAATGTGTGACGATCGCCAGGGTTTCACGAGTTTGATGGGAAAAGTGCGAGCTGATCGAAGCTGATCGAGTGTACGTACGTGTGTGTGTGTGTGTGTGTGTGACACTGTGTGTGTGTATATTTTTCCTCATCAAGACAGATTTTTGTTCCACCCCTTCCTTACTGAATTTCAATGGTTCTCACTTGGAAATCCTGCCATATTGTAAAACTTGATCTTCTGCTCGTTTGCCTCTTGCTGATGAACTTAATAAACGGTGACACACACACACACACACACACACACACTCCAGCCAGCGTCAGCTCGTACTTCATTTGTCACCTCCTCCCACGCTGTCCCTCTTCTTTTGTTTGCTTGGGCTGTGTGTATGCTGCTGTTAATGTATCCGTATCTTGCTGACACCGCTTTTATGATAGCTACCGATTCCCGCTCCGTGAAATCGGGGCTTTTCTTCGAGGTTTTGCTACCGATCGTGGCTGACATTTTTGACGGGAAGTTTGAAGCGGTACGCTATGCGCTTGCGCACTGGGCGGAATCCCCGGGAATTCCACCTCATTCTGAAAATAAACCATAGACTAGGTCAATCAGTCCCAGCCTTTCAAGTCAACACCCAGTCTGGGTTCGTGAATCGTAGACTCGCTGAGTCCCAGACTAGTCCCTAGACCAGCGGTGGTCTGGGACTCAAAAGTCCAAGACCCGGGGTGTAATTCATGAACTTGGACTTTCAGCATGGTCTAAGACTAGTCTTGGCCTACTGTCGTAGTCTACAATTCATGAACATGGACTGTCGTAGTCTACAATTCATGAACATGGACTTTGGTTCAGTCTCAGCCTGAACTACGGACTACGGTGGTCCAAGGATTTGTTGGACTACACGCCAAAGTCCAAGGTTGCCGCGAAATTAAATGGCCGACCTAGTCTACGGTTCGCGCAGAAATCGCTGTATTTTGGGACACTAGAAACCCATCAGCTTCCGTCCGCCCAACCTCCCCCCCTCTCCCCCCTCCCAACTCCTCCCCTCCCCCCTCCCCCCCTCTCCCCCCCCCCCCCACTCCCCCGCCCCCCCCCCCCCCCCCCCCCCCTCGGTGAGCAGACTTTTGAGTTCGAATGCCGTTCTTCTCCTGAATGCGAAGTTGAAACGCTTGAAATAATTCGAACATTTCTAATCCCGCCATACCCATTGCACGAGATTTGCCTGCTGCCCGTCAGGTGCGTGCAAAGCCTGGCGTGCAGAGCCTGGCGTGCAAAGCCTGGCGTGTAAAGCCTGGCGTGCAAAGCCTGGCGTGTAAAGCCTGGCGTGCAAAGCCTGGCGTGCAGACATGAATGAGGGCAGCGATGCGGGACCAGCCGACACTGCTGTGATCTCTGACCCAGTGGGTACCACTGTGGATGACAGTCCTATAATAAGGTTACACAAAGGAGTCAAATATTCATTTATAAACGGAACTGCAGGAAATATTTCAGCGACTCGGAGAAGAAAGGGCCACCAAAGCTGTCGCTTACGAATAAATCAGCTGCGATGACAGCGATCAGGGCAAGTCACCGCGACTGGCAACCTGCTCTTCCAATGCGAGACAGCCCTGCACCACCCCTGTTCCTCCCCAGGCGAGACAGCCCTGCACCACCCCTGTTCCTCCCCAGGCGAGACAGCCCTGCACCACCCCTGTTCCTCCCCAGGCGACACAGCCCTGCACCACCCCTGTTCCTCCCCAGGCGGCACAGCCCTGCACCACCCCTGTCCCTCCCCAGGCGAGACAGCCCTGCACCACCCCTGTTCCTCCCCAGGCGGCACAGCCCTGCACCACCCCTGTTCCTCCCCAGGCGGCACAGCCCTGCACCACCCCTGTTCCTCCCCAGGCGGCACAGCCCTGCACCACCCCTGTTCCTCCCCAGGCGAGACAGCCCTGCACCACCCCTGTCCCTCCCCAGGCGGCGCCAGACCAGGATCCTGTCGACTCCAAGCAGGACCACGACCAATGCACAGCGTCATTATGTGGGGCGGGCACACACACGCTGGGCACAGCGTGGAACGAGCAACTGCCGAGTCTGCAGGTTCCACGGCAAGCACTCGGCATGTCCCGGCTCACAGCACAGACGACAGCAATCCTGGCGTGCAGAACGGAAACACTGCAGACCTCCCGGGTTGATGGCGCTTTCACCTGGCCTGTGACTGTGATGTGACTGGCCTGTGACTGTGATGTGACTGGCCTGTGACTGTGATGTGACTGGCCTGTGACTGTGATGTGACTGGCCTGTGACTGTGATGTGACTGGCCTGTGACTGTGATGTGACTGGCCTGTGACTGTGATGTGACTGGCGCTGTGACACTATGCTTGCGTTGCAAGACTTGCAAAGTATATATATCGGTATTGTAAATTTCATGTTTTGCTGTTCTTGCTCTTGTAATGGGCGCAAGGCCCGCATAATATAATTATCGTTTGTTCGTTCGTTTGTTTGTGTGTTCGTTCGTTCGTTACTAATTCACCGTCCGTCTGTTGAACTCTTTGTCGGCCCATCCGTCCTACCGATCACAAGTTCAACCAATCGACATCTGACAGAGGGATCTATTGACGCACTGACCGACCAACGTACGGTCTGACTGACTGACTGACTCACTAATTGACGGACGGAGCAGTTCGCTATCGGACTGACTGACTGACTGACTGACTTACTTACTGACTGACTGACCAATTTTCTGACGTACTGGTTAATTAAGTCATTGACCGAGTGAGCTACTGACTGGAGAGGCTGCACAGCAGCACAGCTGAAAAGTCGGAAACCTGCATGTGTCGCTACTCCGGGGAGTGTGACGGGCACAGACCAGGCTCGAGGCAAACTGTTCTGCACAGGGCGGGGGGACGAGGCAACAGGCCTGCCTGTCTTGTAGCTCTGACGTCACGTCATCTGTCTGCGCCAAAAACTTGACAGAATGGTTCTGGCTTGGCTTCCCATGCAGAGCAATGACATCACTGCGATGATGAGAAAGACAGAGACCTCAACTGTAAGTATTTCATTTGCCAGACACATTAACCCCCCCCCCACCCACCCCGTCTCCCCCCTTTCCAAAGCCCCGTCTCCACCCACCCAAGTGTGATCTTTCTCCTCCTTTTGAGAAAGGAAAACAACTGCCATTTACCGCTCCTTTGCCTCCAAACAGCGACCCCGCCATTTCCAGCCTCTCCTCTGATCTCCAACAGGCCGCCATTCAAAGTCCCTCTTTCTTTTGATCACGCAGTCTTTAACTACCCACCCAAGCATTTGCCGCCCGCCTCCATTCTCTAAAAACCGCCCTTGACGACATGTTGACACCCCATTCTCAGCCCGAAGTTGCCAGTCCCACGCCCCTGTGTTTAACTCGTCTGCCCCTCCATCCTGCCCCAGTAAGTACCTGCTTTATGGCCGCTCTTCCCGCAGTACCCCACCAGCTCCACACTCGTCCTTCTGTCTCGCGCCATCCTCCAGACTTCTCGCTGCTGAAGCACAACATCCCCCAAGACTCTGCAGCAACTCCGCCTTTGCTGCTCTGCACCATTTCCCACCCCTCCACTTCCATGTCATCCTCTTGCCGCCATGCAAGCCGTCTTCATAGCAGCTCACTGTCTCTCCAAGTAAATTGGAGCGCGCGCGTAAACACACACACACGTGTGAGCGCGTGCACACACACACACACATACGCACGCGCGCACACACATACGAACGCGCGCACACATATACGCATGCACACACACATACGCACGCGCGCGCGCACACACACATACTCACGCGCGCGCGCACACACACACACACACACACACAGGCAATCATAGTGGCGTGGCGGTACGGACTTGGACTAGGGGGGGGGGGGGGGGGGGGAGGAACTGCCTAGCGGCTTGAAGAGAACCAGAGCTCAAATTGAGGCTGATGCTTCTTGCTCAGCAAGTGTTCCACTCCATAGGCGCAGGAGGCGGGCTCCTGCAAGCGTGAGGTGGCGAGGCTGCAAGGCCTGATGTGACACGAGCGTGCAAGGTCTATGAGTGACGAGGCGGCAAGGTCTGAGTGACGAGGAAGCAAGCTGAGTGCGAGGCTGCTGCAAGGCTGTGTGTGGGAGTGCCGAGCGTGAGAAGTGGTGTGCAAGGCAGAGCGTCGCGAGGCTGCAAGGGCTGAGTGCCGCGAGGCTGGTCTTGAAGAGAGAGTGACGAGGCTTTTTTGCTGGAATAGGCTGAGTGCCGAGGCTGCAAGGCTGAGTGCCGAGGCTGCAAGGCTGAGTGCCGAGGCTGCAAGGCTGAGTGCCGAGGCTGCAAGGCTGAGTGCCGAGGCTGCAAGGCTGAGTGCCGAGGCTGCAAGGCTGAGTGCCGAGGCTGCAAGGCTGAGTGCCGAGGCTGCAAGGCTGAGTGCCGAGGCTGCTTCAGTCCACCACCACCTGGAGCTGAAAACGCCACATGGCCGGGTGTGTTTATTGGTGCTCACTCTCCCTTCAACACGCAAACACCGAATGCAAAAGTCCACTGAACCTTCAGTCTCCGACACTTTTATCTGAGCACGCCTGTTTGCCACACGGTGAACTAAAACCATTCAGCCCGACTCTAACATGCATATGCAGCACGAGGCGAATGGGGAGGGCAAAACTTTCTTGTACGATTGGACGACAATCGCAGTTTCAAATCAAAGAAGCAAGGCTCGGGCGGTATGCAAGCTCCTCTTGTTTTGCCACGCATTGGCAGTTTCCAAAAAGGTGGGCGTTGTCCCTGTTATCGTGACGTTTGGAAATGGCCGAGGGCGAGTGGGGGAAAACAAGAACTGGCGTAACAAAATCCACCCTGAAAGCGACTCGTCTCTTCTGGTTATTCCTCCAGCCTGGCTTCCTCGGCGCTGCCGATGGACTGGAAGTCTGGCGGGGACCTTTCCTTTGACAACGCCATTCCTGCATGGCAAGTTTTCTGGGACTTCTTCAAACGCATTGGGCTCTCTTTGACTGGGCTGGTTCCATGTTTGCACACAGCCACTTTGAAGAACTATTTAAAACATGGGATTTTGAAACCGCCATGCATTGCAAGAGGTCAGATTTGCACAATGCGGATGTAAAGACTTGCCTGAGCTTTCAAAA
This sequence comes from Theodoxus fluviatilis, assembly GCA_034096865.1. Classification (NCBI taxonomy): domain Eukaryota; kingdom Metazoa; phylum Mollusca; class Gastropoda; order Cycloneritida; family Neritidae; genus Theodoxus; species Theodoxus fluviatilis. Next base: position 963 of record JAWQFJ010024507.1, on the reverse strand, counting down.
CGTTTCTTGCTCAGGCACTGATGGTTCTGCGTTCTGTGTCAATGCGCATTATAATTATTGTTTTAAGCACAAAAATGTCAGGGTACGCGGGATACTCATTGATACTATTACGTTGAAAGTCACTGGCAAGCTAACACACTTTAATGAAGTTTCTGCCTCCCCTAATCGCCCTCCCCCGTTGCGTCAACAATAGTACCACACCGATGTCCTTCCCAGGTAAAACTGCACGGAACCGTCGTCTGTGCTTATCGCACTTATAAAAGCCGTTTTGGTCCCCTTGATAATTTGCTCCTCCGCAAGCCGACCGGCGTTAGCTCGTTGAGGTTGAGTGTTGTGTGATGAGACCTATTTGAGGAAAGTGATTGTACGCTGTTGCTTATGGTGGCAAGCTTTGGACAGATATGACAGGACGTGGGACGTTCATAGCCGTCCTTAACATCTACGCTCGTGGTGCTTGCATCGCCGTCGTGTGCCACACACACCACCTGCGGCTGTCTATATCTGGGCACACTCCGGTGCCACACACACCCTCGGTCTGCCCATGACGTGCTTCCACCCACACGCCGTGGATCATGCCCCGTGTCGCCAAACACACACCTCGGTTCGTTCATGGCCAGTGTCCACACTCACACACACATGGTTCATGGCTTGCTATGGGCCGTCGTGCCACACCCACGCCTGTGTTTGGGTGGTCTTCTTAGTGGCCGTTGTACAAAATACCCAAGCTAGCTCGCTGGTTTCATGGGCGCGTGTCCATTCACGACCCCTGTTCTTCATGGGCTCGCTAGCTCCACACTACAGCAATACGGCTCTGTATTCAGTGAGAGCCGTTTTGCCCCAGCACACCCTGGTCTTCATGGCCGTGTCCACACACACCCTGGTCTTCATGGCCGTGTCCACACACACCCTGGTCTTCATGGCCGTGTCCACACACGCCGGCTGGTCTTTGTCAGTTGGCCTATT
>JAWQFJ010024506.1:5000-17238 GCA_034096865.1 Theodoxus fluviatilis | reverse complement strand
ATATAAAGCTCAAGGTCAAGCATGTGAGTCGTATGGGCTTTGCCCTTCTTGTTATTTCTATAACATCGACCACAAATGCATGTTCGTCAGGATGGTGTGAGATAAAAAGATATATCTGGCAACTCCCCATGCCATCACATGTTAGACTACTTCCTAAAACTGTAGCAGTTTGGCGAGGCCTGAACAAAATTATAGGAGCAATTGAATGAATGCATAAACAACAAAGACAGTGACTTTGATGTACGACACAATTACGATGGAATTGACAGTTGATTAAGAAAGACATTTAATGTGATTCATTCATTTGACCTATGAAAACTCCGATTAGTAGTCACACTAGATGACTGTGCTCTCTCAATGAAATGCAGTGCTACAGACGTTGCTACACCCTTACATTTCAAGTCCGTCTTGCTTATTTATTTGCCTATTAATTCAATTCTCTCATTGGTCAGTTTAATCGCTACCCACTAAACAATCGCAAGCACTGTATTTGATGCTGAGTTCAGGTGGAGAGAATGACGTATGAATCACCTGGCGTGTGCAATAGCCCCCAGACACTGACGACTAATTGTTTGGATTACGAGATGGAGGTATTGATAATCATTTCAGTGCCTCAGCATGCGCAACATGTAACAATGTGCATTCCTCATGTGACCAGAAGTGTATCTGTTGCTGAGATATGTTGATTTTTTTATCAATATTAGTTTTTTTCATTTGATCAGTATTGTATCGTGCCTCGTCTATGGACCGTGGACGTCGATAATAATGCTTCCAGTTCTCTCCCCCACCCACCCACCTCTCTTTCTCTTTCTCTTCTCTCTCTCTCTCTCTCTCTCTCTCTCTCTTTCTCTCTTCTGTCTCTCTTCTCTCACTCTTCTCTCTCTCTTCTCTTTCTCTCTATCTCTCTCTTCTCTCATGTTTCTCTCTATCTCTCTCTTCTCTCATGTTTCTCTCTTTCTCTCTCTCTCTCTCTCTCTCTCCAGATAACGTGCAACATATGTGTATGTCAAGTGCACACGAGCTGCATGAGCAGTGACTGAGGAAAGAACTTTCATTTCACACCTTTCTGCAGAAAAGAACAGATACAGAGGGGAAATGAGAGCAGAAGAGCGAAATGTTGCTGATTAATGTGCGGTGCTGGTGGTGGTTGTAACGATGCCGTGGCAATAGTAAGTTGCAGCAGAAGTAGCAGCACCTGTAGCAGTACGGTGACATGTGCCGGTTGTTGTATAAAAGGCAGCAGCAATGACTTCCTTTGGCTACTTAGATGTGCTCAAAATCCCTTTGCCACTCAATGGTGAAGGAAACATTTCACCTTACTCTTCGTGTATGTGACCCAGCACAGCTAAATGTGTCGCCTCGTGCCCTAGATCAATTTTCGTGTTACCTAGCATTTCCTGAAGAACAGTCCGTGTTCTTTGAGTTGATGAAAACTGTTTTTGAACAGGAATATTTGATCCAAAGTTATTACGCAATTGAATTGTAGTTGATATTTTGAAGGAAAAAAGAACTGAGCTCAATTATTTCAGGACAGTTTTGGTCATTTCAAATTACTATCATTGTACCATTTTCACGGTAATTATTTTTTCATAAGCTGTAGGTTTACGCAAATCTTCGGGTATTGTTAAAGAAAATTGCCCTACTTTTTGTTATCTCTTAAAATGAACAACCAGATACATGAAAATGGGTTATATCTCCATTTCGCTCGAGGAACAATGAAACTCACTTCAAAGGGCGAGGTCAAAAATGCTGTTATCACACATAAAAGTCTGAGAATGAAATGGGCAACATTTAGTAGTGTATATGTAGTCCTGGGGTTAGGGACATGATGCATAATTTGTAGAATATCTGCAAGAGTAGGAAATGACAATCAATCTTTAATCTTGTATGATTCAATCAAAACACACCAATTTCTAAGACCGTTGGGCTTACATGTATTCTCAGCAAAATCTCTGATCAATGCAAATAGCATAGGTCGAAGGGAAACTTTGTCAAAGTCTCTGCATAGAACTGAAAGATGCATTCCACATGTTTTTCAAGCATGTGATGATTATCTAGCAAGTAAAGACCCAACAATACAACGTTTTTGAAGAATGTTTATATTCAATCTTCAAACTGTTATCTCAAGTGTAGTTTTGGGTAAAACAATACAAAAGTAAAATATAGGTCAGGTATCCAATCTCAAAAACTTCAGAGAAAATTGAGAAAATGTGAAAAATGACTGTTTTTTAGACAACATTTATGGCCCCTGCGACCTTGACCTTGAAGCAAGGTTAAGTCACTATGTGTGTTTTTTGAGGTCTTGTCATCATACACCATCATGCCACATTTGGTATTGATAGACTTAATAGTCTCCGAGAAAATTCCAACGTTAAAGTTTTCGGACGCCCGGACGGACGGACGAAACGGGTGAGTACATAGACTCACTTTTGCTTCGCATGTGAGTCAAAAATGCGCACATGGCAAAGTTCCCAGCATGGTAGCATTCAGTCGATCTCATTCACATCAAGTTCTTCTTTTCCTGCAGACCTGACAAGACAACCTTAGCAATGCTAAAGATTTCTTAAACTAACGAAAAGCTAACTTAAAAACGACAAAGTCCCAGTATAAAGCTGTACACAAAACATGTTTGTAGCGTAAGGATACCAACGCTTATTTTATGCAGCCTATCCAACTTAACTTTTAAATAATGTTTCGACATAGCTTCAATTGCCATGCTGGAGAGAAAAGACCAAACACTGGAAATTTTCATAACTTCTATAACCAACAATAATGGCTGTCTGCATCCGTGTTATGATGTCCTGCATACGACCACAGCTGCACAAGGATCACTTCATTATATCGACAGGAAACTGTGAAGTTTGCACTGCTATTGCAACTAAATTTAAATGCTGAAGAAAAAAAATTCTGCAGCCTTTCTTTCCACGAAAAAAAAGACGCGTTTGAAATATGCGAAGTTACAAAACGGGAGTTGGGGTTGCTGTCATTAAAACGAGATTGTTCCATTTCAAGCAAACTTGCAGCTCAATTCCCGACAAAGTGCAGGGCTTCATGCACAATTTTGTTTACTAACTGGGACCTACCGTCTCCTAGAGTTCCACTGCAGGAGCAGGCATTTTGACCCAAGAAGGCCACCAAGTGTCAATAGAACAGAGGGTGTGCGAAAGGAGAGGAATAGATTATTTCTCTGTGGTGACCAATTTGGAGTTGAACAAAAGCGTCCAGATTTTTTTCTACCTGATAACAAGCGTGCTGTGCTTCACTGTGCATGTTGTTTCCTGTATTTTCTTTGTTAAAAATAGTATAAACTTATTTTATCTATTCGTTTGGTGTTGTTGTTTTCAAGAGGTGTTTGTAGTTCGATCAAAATAGAAGATAAATCTGAATGAGTTGCCCCGGGTACAAGCTAAAATCATAAAGAGTAGCGTACTGAAATGTTTTTCTGTTTCTTAATTTATTTGAGAGTGAAAAAAACTTATTGTGTATAGATAGATGTTTACCGTTCTTTCCCTGCAATTTTCGCAAAGAGTTTCCACATTTGTACACTTTTTTCTGTTGTAAAATGTTCAAATTAATCGGAGAATGATTTAGCATTAGAAAATGAAAAGTGTTTCATGAATCAAGAAATAAAGAACAAGAAGGGCAAAGCCCATACGACTCACATGCTTGACCTTGACCTTTCTATGACCGTGACCATCAGGTGACCTTCAAGGTCAAGGCCAAACAACTAAACCTAGCAATGACATCATACACTAAGAAATGCTTTACACTTTTTCCTACCAAAATACTTGTGACCTTCACCCAAGGTCAAGGTCATCCAAGGTCATGCAACACAAAGCTGTTAATTCAAGACATAGGAAGCACAATGGTGCTTATTGGCACTTTCTACCATGAGATATGGTCGCTTTTAGTTGTTCACTACCCCATTTTGATCACATTTCATAAGGGTCACAACGACCTTGCTCTTGATGATATATAATCACATTTGACCTAGTATGAAAGTGTAACATGTGTACTACAATGTTATGAAGTTTGGAAAAGTTATCTTCCATAGTTCAGGGTCAAGGTCACTTCAAAATATGTATACAATCCAACTTTAAAGACTTCCTGTGACCTTGACCTTGCATCAAGGTCAATCAAACTGGTATCAAAAGATAGGGATTACTTTGCCCTATACACCATATATAGGTCAGGTATCCAATCTCAAAAACTTCATAGAAAATTGGGAAAACGTTAAAAATATCTGTTTTTAAAACATTTACGGCCGCTGTGACCAAGTCACTATGTATGTTTTTGTACGCATTGTCATCCTACACCATCATGCCAAAATGGGTGTTGATAGACTTAATAGTCTCCGAGAAAAAATCCAACGTTAAAGTTTTTTACAGACGACAGGACGCCCGGACGCCTGAACGCCAGGACGCCCGGACGGACAACACAGGTGAACTAGTATGAAAGTATAACATGCGTACTACAATGTTATGAAGTTTGGAAGAGTTATCTTCCATAGTTCAGGGTCAAGGTCACTTCAAAATATGTATACAATCCAACTTTAAAGAGCTCCTGTGACCTTAACCTTGAAGCAAGGTCAAGTCACTATGAATGTTTTTGTACGCCTTGTCATACTACACCATCATGCCAAATTGGGTGTTGATAGACCTAATAGTCTCCGAGAAAAATCCAACGTTAAAGTTTTTTACGGACGACAGGACGCCCGGACACCCGGACGCCCGGACAGACGCCCGGATGGACGCCCGAACGCCCGGACGGACGACACGGGTGACCTAGAATGAAAGTATAACATGTGTACTACAATATTATGACGTTTGGAAGAGTTATCTTAAATAGTTCAGGGTCAAGGTCACTTCAAAATATGTATACAATCCAACTGTAAAGAGCTCCTGTGACCTTGACCTTGAAGCAAGGTCAATTAAACTGGTATCAAAAGATAGGGATTACTTTGCCCTATACACCATATATAGGTCAGGTATCCAATCTCAAAACCTTCAGAGACAATTGAGAAAATGTGAAAAATAGCTGTTTTTATACAACATTTACAGCCCCTGTGACCTTGACCTTGAAGCAAGGTCAAGTCACCATGTATGTTTTTTGACGCCTTGTCATCATACACCATCATGTCAAATTGGCTGTTGATAGACTTAATAGCCTCCGAGAAAAATCCAACGTTAAAGTTTTTTTTACAGACGCCCGGACGCCCAGACGCCCGGACGCCCTGGATGGACGAAACGGGTGAGTACATAGACTTACTTTTGCTTCGCATGTGTCAAAAATGTCTACTTATTATCTTGTGAGTTTTCGAGAGGACTGCCGTGCAAATGGAGGAAATGAATGATACTCATTTAACACGTCCTTCCATTTGTCCTCTCTCTTTTTGAATCAAGAATTTTGTTTACAATGAACAAGCAATGAAATCACTCTTGATATTATATAACATTTTAAAGACCTTGATGCGAGATTTTGTCATCTCTATGAATAAGCATAAACACACCAAATGTAACCTATCTCTAACCCACCACGCGCGACGTCAGCAGCAGCAGGTGAGAAGCAGTAGGTGTGGTCAGTGTTTGGAGACAAAGTCCCTGAGAGCGTTGTTGTCAGGCAACATCCCAGATGGCATCTTGGCCACCTGTCTGGCTGCCAGGCACAGCAGGGACGGAAGGACTTCACCAGCGGTGACGATTTTCCGTCTCACAAGGATGTCAACGATTCTTTCTCCAGAATTGTCTCGCATGCATAAGTCCGCGCCATGCTCGAGAAATGACTCAATGATTTTGTCGTCAATGAGCTCTTTCCTGGAGAGTCTCTTCCCAAGGATGTGAAGTGCTCCTTCTCCTCTTCTGTTCCTGGCCAAATGCTGCGGGGGATCGATTTTTTCTTCCATGGCCAAAGCTTGACTCGCAGCCACCAGAGTCTTTATCACTGAAGTCTCGTAGGGTGCTTCGTTCAGAGCGTCCAAGTGGAAAACCAGCACATATCCGTGCTTGTGACTCAAAAGCAGGAAGGTTTGAACAAGGCCCTGTAACTGCGCCCTTTCCTCCTCTGTGGCACTTTCCGCAAGACTCAGGAGCAAGGAGAGACCTCGAATGAAAATGTCCGACAGGTTCTCGATGATATGGCACTGCTGACAGGTCGTCGTCTGTTGTGAGGCAAGAGTAACTGCTGCTGCACTGATGCAGTTTTGCAGACTTGAGGTGCAGATTTTCATGAACTGGAGAGGATGCCTGAAAGGCAGCTGGACAGTTCTGCTCTCCATTACCTCGCGGAAAGCATCGCAAGATCATCCTCTTGATGATAATTTCATCGGTTTCCTGTTCATACATCCTGTCAGCAGCTCGATCTAGCAGTTCAAGCGCCTGCGCTTCCCGACCTGCCTGAATCAGTTGAGTAGCCAGACACACCAGGGATTCTGTATACAATGTCGAATTTGGCAGGTGACGGTAAGCCACAATTACTGCATGTGTTAACAGAACAGTTTGATTGAACGGCAGAGCGTCCACATCTGCCATCGTGTAGGTTTCTTCAGTTTGTAAAAATACACTTGGAGAGTTCCTGATGGGCTCTTTGGTGTGCAGTGAATTCGGGTCTTTCCATCGAAGACTCATGGCTCTCTTCCAGGCATCAATGCCATGCTGTAGCTCGTCGTCCAGAATGAGTTCTGCTCCGAGAGTCTCCAGATAAATTATAACATTCAGAATCCTTCCTTCTTTTTCCAGAAGCTCCATTATCATATCTTGGTCGTACAGGGAAAGGTACCGAGCACAAAGACACACACTTTCCATCGAATTCTGCATATCTGCATGATTATACCATAGTTTCTGGAACACTTCCATGTTTTCTCAATGAAATGTGGTTTGAGGAGTTCAAGAACAGAATAATGCATATTCCTCCAGGCTCCAAACTTCGCTCTCTCTCTTGCTTTGAGACAGCCTTCCTCTGTCACTGACAATAAAATGACGTCAGTTCCGGCCATACCATGTGAATTAGTTCTCTTAGCATCGGAGCTAAGATCCGTAAATACTGGAATTTTGTTTTCTGAATACTATCACCGTCGTCTTTGCATTGTTAACTGTAAGGTCAAGGTGCTTTGCTGCCGAGACCATCCAGCTGACGCTGTAAACCTTCCGGGGTCGTAGCGAACACTACGATATCATCCACCAATTTAAAGAGTATAACTCGATCGCTCCTGGTAGCAACGGCGCTTCATGGCGTCCATTGTCCCGGAAATAATCTGCCACATACGTGATGTACAGACAAAAAAATATTGGAGACGCTACTGACCCCTGTTTCACGCCAACGGGACAATCAAACGCGTCTGACATGCTATATCCCCACCTACACTTGCTTCGACATGTGAGTAAACAGCTTTCAGCGTATTGAGAAATGTTGTCAAGAGCCCAAGCTTCGTCAGTACTCTCGACAGACACGATCGATTGACTGAATACAAGGTTTATCAAAGTCCACAAAGGCAGCGTAGTTTCCCACGCCCCTCTATAATACGCTTTAACGACTATTGGGTGGAGCGTAATTATATTTATGTCGATCGTGGAGTGGTTTTTACGAAACCCGGCATGCTTTTCGCTTAATTTGTTTTCTTCTTCCACCCTAAACCGCAAGCGACAGAGAGAGAGAGAGAGAGAGAGAGAGAGAGAGAGAGAGAGAGAGAGAGAGAGAGAGAGAGAGAGAGAGAATGAATGAATGAATGAAACATTTTATTGCATAGGCCTCGGGCCTGTTGCAATTACAATCGCGCAGGAAACATTAATTATGAAACACTTTACAAAACTGGTAGCCAGTCTTGTTTTGGTCGCCGAACACGAAACAGAACCAGATCGAGTCTCAAGCAAAGCACCGCGAATCATGAGAGAGAGAGAGAGAGAGAGAGAGAGACAGACAGACAGACAGACACAGACAGACAGACAAGTAGACAGACAGACAGACAGAGAGGATGGGGTGGGGGGTGGGGGGGGGGGGGGGGGGGACGGCCCAGCACAATGGAAAGAAAGAACGCGATGCATGAACAATCGACGCTGTCTGTCGCACTACTTCCGAGCAGTTCAATTCGAGGTGTTCGTGCAGTCTGCTACTTTGCACATATGTGCACGTTGCGCCCACGTGATCCATCTGAAATGCCATCCTTGGCACGGTACGTGTCTCGCTGTAGGTCGAGTAATGTCAGAAACTGGGACTATCAGCGTCATCAGCTGATGGAGGGTACGCATCCTTGCTTGCGGTCAGCTGTGTCAGAGGAACCTGCCTCTACCGTGACGGTTGGGCTACCATATCCTTGTCCTGGCAAGCTCAAAGAGAAACAGCGACGGTAATCTTTTCTGGCAGCTCTACGATGTTGAGACGTTGCACTGATAGTCAGATACAGCCTCCCCGCTCAAGAACATCCTAGCGGTCTCCAGTCTAAGATCTTTTTTGGTTCGAGTGGAGTTGTCACGGTGGTAATGTTGGTGTCTGTGCTGCCATGAAGATTAACTGCAAATGTCTGACAGGGATGCTGTGTCCACTGAAGCAGTCTGCCTGCCCGCCTGGCGGGCGCGGATGTCGCTGGCGCGTTGATGCGGTAGCAGATGGATCCCCTGCAACATCATGCTGAACGATGATACTCGCGGCATATTCAATACAGCGCCGATATTTTGACTGCAACATTTCGAGGTAGATGCAGCTCACCCATGGTTTTCTGTCCGCTCATGTAAATGATGGATGGATAGATGGAAGGATGATGTCTGACGGCCTATAAGCTATAGGCTATGTAGGGCCACTAACCACGAAAATCGTTGGACCTGGCTGGAGCAAGAGCCAGTTCAGTCACGATTTCTCTAGTCATTCGCATCTTACAATTCCACGAGGGAGACGAGATAGATGGGTCTACTCTCACCTTTCAACACACGGAAGGGGGGGGGGGGGGGGGGGGAAAGACACGCTCAAAGAAAGAAACAGGTCGTCCACCACCATATCCATCCCAGAGGATGTCTTCATTCGTAACTACGCAGCGTGTAAGCAAATCAAACAAATCAAACAGGGTAAAGAAACGCATTCACACACAAAAAAGACTATGAACACTATATAGTCAGCACGATGTTCATTGACGCTTGAAAGATACACACACTGAGTTACTCGAGCTGAACAAAGTTTCATGTCGAGGCGTGCAGGAATGTCTTGATCACAGCTCGTCCTTGTGTGCGCTTCTGAATGCTGAAAGAGTTAAATTTGTAAAATCAACTGTAAATTTGCGACGAATCAATTCCTCTTTCTCTTCAGTATGGGAGGAGGAGGAGGAGGAGGAGGAGGAGGAGGAGGAGGAGGAGGAGGAGGAGGAGGAGGAGGAGGAGGAGGAGGAGGAGGAGGAGGAGGAAGAGGAAGAGCAGGAGGACGAGGACGAGGACGAGGAGGAGGAGGACGAAGAGGAGGACGAGGAGGACAGGAGGACGAGGAGGAGGAGGAGGAGGAGGAGGAGGAATAGGAGGAGGAGGAGGAGGAGGAGGAGGAGGAGGAGGAGGAGGAGGAGGAGAAGGAGGAGGAGGAGGAGGAGGAGGAGGAGGAGGAGGAGGAGGAAAAAGAGGAAGAGGAAGAGGAGGAGGAGGAGGAGGAGGAGGAGGAGGAGGAGGAGGAGGAGGAGGAGGAGGAGGAGGAGGAGGAGGAGGAGGAGAAGAGAGGGTGGAAGGAAGAAAGAGGGGGAGGAAAGAGAAGGGGGGAGTGAAGAAAGAGGGGGAGGGAAGAGAAGGGGGAGGGAAGAGGAAGAGGAAGGAAGAGGAGGAGGGAGGAGGACGAGGAGGAGGGAGGAGAGAAGGAGGAGGGAGGAGAGAAGGAGGAGGAAGAGGAGGAGGAAGAGGAGGAGGAGGAGGAGGAGGAGGAGGAGGAGGAGGAGGAGGAGGAGGAGGAGGAGGAGGAGGAGGAGGAGGAGGAGGAGGAGGAGGAGGAGGAGGAGAGAGGGTGGAAGGAAAAAAGAGGGGGAGGGAAGAGGAGGGGGAGGGAAGAGGAGGGGGAGGGAAGAGGAGGTGGGAGGGAAGAGGAGGAGGGATGAGGAGGAGGAGAGAGGAGGAGGAGGGAGGAGGAAGGAGGGAGGAGGAGGAGGGAGCATTTATCGCCATGAACCAAACATATCAAACAGTCTGAGACCCAAACATGGATGCAACATTGCTGTAGCCATTACCGTCCCTTTTACTTTGGCCTGTAAATTTGAATAGACAAGATGCAAAAAGCCACAGGAAAGTTCTTGTCAGCTCTGTCTCGTGTGCTGTGGCAGATGAATATATAGAATACAAATATAGGCCCTACTTCATTGTCTCCCAGCAGGAGAAAATATTTCTGTCGGAGCGATAACATAAATGTAAATAGCATGAAAGACAATTTAAAGCAAACGGAAATCAAAGTCACAAAGTCAAAATATGCTGAGAAAAATTAGACAACAACAACAAGGGAATACAAGCGAAGACACAACATAGGAACACGAATCAACGACTAGACTCACATTCCGCTAGCAGTTGCTACAACGACATCTGCACTGACACGTGTCCTCAACCTCGCGGCAGTCAAAATGATCGCAGAAGATACTGCGGACTCCGAAACGGTATCTCCATCGTTGGTGATACCAGCCGCACGGCTTTATTCTGATGAAGGTCTTCTTGCAGGTGGGGCGGTGGCAGAAGCATGCCATATTCACGCAGGTGGCAGCCGTGCCTGCCCCAGACATGGCCACAAGTAGCACCAGCATTGAGAGTCCCACCACTTGGGTAAGCAATTCCATTCTCTGTAGGATTAAAGGAGGGGTGTATTGTGCATTGTGGTTACGGTCACACACACACACCCCCACACACACACACACCCCACACCCCAACATACATGCATTCTCTCTCTCTCTCTCTCTCTCTCTCTCTCTCTCTCTCTCTCTCACACACACACACACACACACACACACACACACACACACACATTTCAGTCAAGGGGAAACAGAAACGCGTGCAGATATTGAAAACTTTATGGGCGCTGAAATGTACCAAAACAAAATTATTTCGGAAATTGTTAGATGCTCAAGTACTACCGACTCTTTTGTATGGTTCTGAGGTTTGGGGTCTTAAAAAGCACACAATAGTGGAGACAACTCATGCCTTCTGTTGCAAGAGGTTTCTTGGGCTAGACTATAGAACGCCCAATCACATGGTATATGGTGACCTCGGCAAGTATACTCTTTCTATCAACAGCTGCTAGAGAGTTATAGAATACTGGCTTAAGCTCGGCAAAATGGAACCAAATAGACACCCTAAACAGGCATATTTGATGATGCAAAATTACTCGATCGAGTGTAGTAGAAACTGGGCAGAGTCTGTTATATTCTGCCTCAGTTCTCTAGGATTTCGGTATGTCTGGATGGAAGGAGGCGTAGGAAACGAAAAGCGCTTTTTATCACAACTAAAACTGCGGCTTCGGGATTGCTACAGACAAGAATGGAATGGTGAGAACATTAGAAGTGAACGATACAACTGGTATTGCACATTCAAATTGGATTTAGGTCCTGAATATTATCTCGATGTGCTTGACATCAAGAAATTTAGAGACGCGTTCATTAGGTTCAGATTCGGTGTAAATAAGCTTGCCTCCAACATTAGATATTGAAGGGAGAGTAGTTTGCAAAACAACTTATGTCCATTTTGTCATGGAAAAGACGATGAACAACACCTTTTGCTGTCGAGTCAGGTTTACGTTTCTTTGAGAGAAAAAAATTAAAACGATACATCAATGAAATAGAGGAGACATGTACATATTTGATGAGAGGGTTAGATGCAAAAATGACTAGAGCATGGCCATGTTCATCTATTACTCAGTCATTGCTATTGAGGGAAAGTAAACTGCAGATTGTGCGCGAAGGCAGTCCTGTACTTTGAAATACAAATTGCTCAAAGATATGTCACATACACATTCTCTCTCTCTCTCTCTCTCTCTCTCTCTCTCTCTCTCTCTCTCTCTCTTTTGTGACTTATACAACTGATATACTAATGTTTTTAATTTGTACATGTGTATATATTCCTAAGTGATGGATCGTTGGCCGAAATAATCAAGTCAATCAAATCAATCAAATCAATCGAATCAATCAAATCAATCAAGCAAGCAAGCAAGCAATCAAATCCATCCGTCCGTCCGTCCGTCCGTCCGTCCGTCCGTCCGTCCATCCATCCATCCATCCATCCATCCATCTCTCTCTCTCTTTCTCTCT
>JAWQFJ010024504.1:7500-17500 GCA_034096865.1 Theodoxus fluviatilis | reverse complement strand
ACTTCCAGTCAGTGTGCAAAATCTCAAGGAAATCCGTCCAGTAGTTTTTGAGATATAAGCCGTGGAGACGGGACAGACAGACAGACACACACACACACACACAGACAGATAAAGTCTGTAGGACCTCCAGTAAACCTGGAGGGATAAAAACCGCTGGCGCTGAACCTCCAGGTTTTGGCATTTAAAAAAAGATCGGGTTCGAACCCGCAACCTCTCGAGAAAAGAGGGGGAAAACACACACACACATAAAAACCAAAAAAAACCACAACCTCTCGAAAAAAGAGAAGAAAAAAAAAGTTTCAGCGCAGAATCAAACCTGGTCATGCATGACCAAGAGTCGAACGCTCTACCAGCTGAGCCATTAGAGAATTGCTATGACAGAGTGTTTGTAAAGCATGTAAATCCAATTCTAAGCTATCGGCCCAGGAACAATCAACCATATATTTTAAACATGATGGATAGGTTCAGGAAGCTCCTATTATGACATGTTTTGCTTTCCTTTGGCATGTCATAGACGCTGAATTAACACTCACACAGTCACACAGAGGAGGAAGTGTATTATAGATGTTCAACCCAGACATGTGCATTCGTACACATTCAGTGATTCACGCACACACCGTGTGTGGTACGGGTGCTGGTCACTACCGCGACCGTCACTACCGCGTGTAACACTACCGCGTGTAACACTATCGCGAGTATAACATTACCGCGAGTAACACTACTGCGCGTAACACAACCGCGTATGTAACACTAGCGCGTATGTGACACTCCCGCGCGTAACACTACCGCGCGTAACACTACCGCGTTTACCACGTAGAGAGAGAGAACGCATGCAAACTTTCTTTTTGTGAGTTTGTGTTCTAATCTTGATTTGAAGCAACCCATTCAATATATAGTCTGAGTGTGTGTTCTAAACGCACGCAAACTTTCTTTTTGTGAGTTTGTGTTCTAATCTTGATTCACATCTGTACTTCAAAAACACTCTGTGTCACTGGCCATCCAAAATGTGCTCCAAGTGTGCTCCCTGGTGCTGCAAACACACCTGGATCCGTCGTGCAAAGTTCGCAATGACCCTCTCGCACTCCTCCCTTGGGATCAGGGGGTGTGCTACCCCAGAAAATGTTATTCTTACTGTTAACGTGACCTGACAACTGAAAATGTGCCTCGTCAGAAAACCAGACATTGTCAAGGAAGTCCGGCATATCGTCGATCTTGTCGCAAAACCGCCGGCACATGATCACTCGCTTCCTCATGTCTTCAGGTGTAAGCTTTTGTTTAATCTGTATTCTGGTGAGGAAATTCCCGACATTCGAACCGTTGTCTGAATTGCAGCTGAGCTGCATGAAGACTTCAGCCGAAAGTATGCCTCGACTATAAATGCCTTTTGCTCAGTGGTCCAAGGCATCTCGAAGTTCTACTTCGGTACACTCCTAGAGCAAGGCTTCTCTTGATAAATTGAAATATTTAAAAAATTGATTGAATATTTCAAAGTTATCATTTAGGTGATGATACTTTTTGTGTGTATATTGTATTCCTTGTATAGCTATTCTTAATGAGTATTATGTCTGATATAATCTTGTGATGTATGCATATATTATATATATATATATATATATATATATATATATATATATATATATATATATATTTATGCGCACTTGTATACATTACCTTGTTTTAATGATTAGGTTCTGTTTTTTGTAAATGTTATCTCATAAATGTGAACTGTGAAAACACACACACAAATATATAGATTGTGGAATTATAATAATTTTTTTAAGTCGCGAAGAATTAAAAATAACATATATATGTTAGACTGTGGAATTATAATTATCATTTATTTATTTAAAAAAGAAAAGAAAAAAAAGTCGCGGCCCTGGTGGGTATCGAACTCAGGACCTTCCGCTTCATAGGCCGTCGTCTTAACCACTCGCCCACGGCAGCTTTTATGAGTGATGATAAGTTTTAATCGTACACAAACTAAGTGTGACTGACCTTCGACGCTCTCTTTCTCGTACAATACAATACAATACAACAACAAAACCCTTTATTGCCATTAAAACATTTACATGTAAAAATGGAATTTTCCTTCTGCTGCTACCTACTCAAACAAAATTTTTTTAATTAAGAATTATTTAAATGTATTAAACAGTATTACACTCGCGCTAATGTTACACGCGGTCGTGTTACTCGCGATAGTCTTATACACGCGATAGTGTTACACACGCTGAAGTATGACACGCGGTTGTGACACACGCGGTAGTAGTAGACTCGCGATAGTGTTGCACGCGATAGTGTTGCACGCGATATTGTCACTCGCGATAGTGTCGCATAACCGTGTGGTACTGCTACCGAGTACCGTCATTCTACAAGCAACGAGTCAATCCTGTTAACACGAATCATAACTGGTAGGTTTTTAGGCTAGATTCGCTTCGAAAAGTTGCAGAAAATCTGATGGTGGTAACAATCTGACGGTATAACAAGTTTTGACAAGGAAAAAACCAAGCAAGTAATCATTCTGACCGTTGTCAGCCATGTTCACCACGACAACGGCAGGATTCTAACGCATCATGAAGAAGGCTGAAATGGTCGGTGTCGGTGGTTGTTGTGACTCTTGACCGGTACTGTACTCCATGCACCTTAACGGTCCGTGTGATTCGGGTGTAATCTTAAGCTTAACGACGTTTATTGGCAGTATTACACCCGAATCACACATAGACCGCAGGGCGTGCCTTCGGATAACAACTCCTTCTACAGGTCCGCTCAGCCAAAATATGGACGATGTTCCCATATTATATTATGATAGTACATGGTATTGGGGATTGAAAACAATAAAGTTCCCTCTTCGATCGTATCTATTAAACAGTGAAAAATGACTTTTAAAAGTGCGAATTTGTATGATTCAAAACTATACAGGAGTTACTTCCCGTGACACATTTTCGTAGTTTTGGCCAATCAGAAATTAGGTCAGATTTACTGCGGAGATTTCACCATGGCAGCGTGTGCATGGGCCAATTGTAAACAGTGGCTACATCAAGCTTTTTAAACTTGAAAAATTCTATGAGGTAGGCTGTGTAGCATTTTAATAGTTCCTAGTGCTAGACTTGCATGCGTGGCGGCTATTATGCAGTCTAGGTGCAGCAGGTTGGGTTATACATAGTAGGACTGTCTTTCCAGAAGTAGTCTAACGTACTAGCCTTGAAGTTGTCGACAGTGTTCGCAGATACGGCGTATTCACCCTTCTCAAAAAATCTCCTCGCAAATGACGTCACGTTATACGACGTCAAATGATGACGTCACAGATTTTGCAAAATGGAGTCTGTTGAATTGTTTTCATTGAAACACCAAAATGTAAAAAAGTCACTTTCTTTTCAAACCTCGATTCTGAAAATTTGATAATATTGAATGGGACCTAACTTCCAGTCAGTGTGCAAAATCTCAAGGAAATCCGTCCAGTAGTTTTTGAGATATAGGCCGTGGAGACGGGACAGACAGACAGACAGACAGACAGACAGACAGACAGACAGACAGACAGACAGACAGACTAATAAAGTCTGTAGGACCTCCAGTAAACCTGGAGGGATAATATTTTATCATCAGAGAAAACCCATCTACTCACTCGGCTACAACTAAGACTGAGGCACGTTGAGTTTTATCATTTCTAGGTCAAAATAAAAACGTCACTAGCTGCTACGTATGGAAAGCAATAAAGCTGCAGGATTGACATCGCAAAGATTCGTAGCCTGCACATACAAGTACTTAAAGGAAATGATCCAAGCCCCAAAACACAAGCCACAAAGAATGAAACAAGAGTATCGCTCAGGGTTTATTTGTCATTTGGAACGAAATTTCTAACTTTGGATGGATGGATGGATGGATGGATGGATGGATGGATGGATGGATGGATGGATGGATGGATGGATGGATGGATGGATGGATGGATGGTTGGATGGATGAGCGGATTGAACGGCCTATGAGCCTTATGGCCATTGCTCACGACAAAATTATTAGAGCTGGTTAGAATGAAAACAAAGCCAGGGCATGATTTTCCTAGCTATTCGCCTCTTACGAATCCGGTAGGGAGACGCGGTGACTGTGTTCTTAACCTGCACCTACATGCAGCTTGTGTGCAGAGAATGAAGAATCCGCGCAATCGGTGCCGGATGAGATGATATGACGGATGAGATGATATGACGGATGAGTGACTCTGTGGCCGAGTGGCCACGCGCTTGACCTGCAGTCGCTTGCGGCTAGCGGGTGCGGAGTTTTGAAGCTGCACGGATTCTAGAGTTGCATCCTTGAGCAAGGTGCTTTACTCACATTGCTTCTCCCCACCCAGGAGTAAAACGGGTACCTGTGAAGGCTGAGTTGGAAGATTGTGAGAGATAACTTTGGCGCGTTCATCCGCAGCCTGGTTGCATGCTCCCCAGGGAGTTGAGATGGTGTTGGAGTGATAAAAAGAGGTAGCCCGATGACTAGGGAGTAAATATGTGCGGTTTGAGCACCCATCAACGGGTGAAAAAGTCGCAATATAAAAAAACACCTTTACCCTTAGACTAGCGACTGCTGCCCTATCACGGCAGATGGCGCTGACTTTGAAAGCGCTATTGGCTAAGCGAATGCGGTCGCGGTTAGGCACTGCCAATGGAAGAACGTAGCTGTGACTCCAATCGTCGGTAGGTTTCGTTATTCATCACACTTCGATCGTGCACGTAATTAAGCTACAACCTCAGGACACTCCCCTCGATTTGCATGTTTTGTTGACAAATAATTTAATGGTCTATTTACAAAATAGAATAGTAAAACCTACTCATTATCAATATTTTAGATGATGTTTAGTTGTAATCAAACTATCTTCATGCTTTGATGCAATTTTTTTTACCATCATCGACCGAATTTTATCCCCCCAAAACTACGGACATACATGTATATACCTCTTCTACTATGCATCCCACTTTTTATCCTACAAACACAGAGGCCGTCTGTCTGTGTGTCTGTGCGTCTGTCTGTTTGTCTGTGCGTCTGTCTGTGCGTCTGCCTGCCTGCCTGTCTTCTGTCTGTGCGTCTGTCGTCTGTCTGTCTGTGCGTCTGTCTGTCTGTGCGTCTGTCTTCTGTCTGTGCGTCTGTCGTCTGTCTGTCTGTGCGTCTGTCTGTCTGTCTGTATGTGCGTCTGTCTTCTGTCTGTGCGTCTGTCGTCTGTCTGTCTGTGCGTATGTCTGTCTGTCTGTCTGTCTGTCTGTATGTGTGTCTGTCTTCTGTCTGTGCGTCTGTCTTCTGTCTGTGCGTCTGTCTTCTGTCTGTCTTCCGTCTGTGCGTCTGTCTTCTGTCTGTGCGTCTGTCTGTCTGTGCGTATGTCTGTCTGTCTGTCTGTATGTGCGTCTGTCTTCTGTCTGTGCGTCTGTCTTCCGTCTGTGCGTCTGTCTTCTGTCTGTCTTCCGTCTGTGCGTCTGTCTTCTGTCTGTGCGTCTGTTTTCTGTCTGTGCGTCTGTCTTCTGTCTGTCTTCCGTCTGTGCGTATGTCTTCTGTCTGTACGTATGTCTTCTGTCTGTGCGTCTGTCTCTGTCTGTGCGTCTGTCTTCTGTCAGTGCGTCTGTTTTCTGTCTGTGCGTCTGTCTTCTGTCTGTGCGTCTGTCTTCTGTCTGTCTTCCGTCTGTGCGTCTGTCTTCTGTCTGTGCGTCTGTCTTCTGTCTGTCTTCCGTCTGTCTTCTGTCTGTCTTCCGTCTGTGCGTCTGTCTTCTGTCTGTCTTCCGTCTGTGGGTCAGTCTTCTGACTGTCTTCTGTCTGTGCGTCTGACTTCTGTCTGTGCGTCTGTCTTCTGTCTGTCTTCCGTCTGTGCGTCTGTCTTCTGTCTGTCTTCTGTCTGTGCGTCTGTCTTCTGTCTGTCTTCCGTCTGTGCGTCTGTCTTCTGTATGTGCGTCTGTCTTCTGTCTGTCTTCTGTCTGTGCGTCTGTCTTCTGTCAGTGCGTCTGTTTTCTGTCTGTGCGTCTGTCTTCTGTCTGTGCGTCTGTCTTCTGTCCGTGCGTCTGTCTTCTGTCTGTCTTCTGTCTGTGCGTCTGTCTTCTGTCAGTGCGTCTGTTTTCTGTCTGTGCGTCTGTCTTCTGTCTGTGCGTCTGTCTTTTATCTGTGCGTCTGTCTTCTGTCTGTCTTCTGTCTGTGCGTCTGTCTTCTGTCTGTACGTCTGTCTTCTGTCTGTGCGTCTGTCTGTGCGTCTGTCTGTGCGTCTGTCGTCTGTCTGTCTGTGCGTCTGTCTGTCTGTGCGTCTGTCTGTCTGTGCGTCTGTCTTCTGTCTGTGCGCCTCTCTCTCCAATCCTCCATCTCCACTCCCTCCCTCCCTCCCTCTCTCTCTCTCTCTCTCTCTCTCTCTCTCTCTCTCTCTCTCTCTCTCTCTCTCTCTCTCTCTCTCTCTTTGCAGACGATGTCGCTCTGCTTTCTGATACAACACTCCAAAATCAATTAAACTGTCTTAAAAGCGCAGCAGATAAACTTGGTCTGAAGATTAACACAGACAAAACGAAAGTAGTTGTATACAGACTAGGTGGATATTTGACCAGATATGAAAGATGGTATCTAGGTGACGTACAACTGGAAGTGGTCAGCGATTACAAGTATCTCGGCAACATACTTTCGACGAAATTATGCTCCAAAGAGACACAGAATGATTTGGCTTGTAGAGCGAGAGCTGCTCTTTTTCTGTTGACTAAGACATTAAGAAAGATTTCACAGGTAACACCAGATGTGTATTTTAAACTGTTTGATGCACAAATTCAGCCGATTCTTTTGTATGGAGCTGAAATATGGGAAATGGATGATTGTCATACGGTAGAAAATGTACATTTATAGGCTCTGAAAAGTTTCCTTAACGTTTCTTCACGAACCCGTAATGAAATGATCTATGGAGACACTGGGCGTTTTCCTCTGTCTATCATGCCAAGTTACGTAGTATCAAGTACTGGCTCAAAATCTTGAAGATGGACGAAAGTAGGTTACCCTTTAGAGTTTATCAGATGATGCTGTGTACACCGAGAAATGAAGATTTTTGGGCAACCAAAATCAAAAAGATACTTGTAGAATGTGATTTTGAAAATGTATGGTCAAACCAGCGGGTTACCAATGAGACAGCGCTTCTGAAAAACATCAGAGGAAAACTCATTAGCAGATTTTGTACTGACTGGGAAATGCGAGTACGTCACAGTAGTAGATATTCTTTCTATAGACTCTTCAAAATATCTTTTGGAACTGAACAGTACCTACACGATATAGATTAAAAAGTATTTAGAGATATTTATATACGTTTCAGGATGGGAATTACGGATTTATTCAGTCACAAATACAGATACAAGACAGGTGATGGCATTAAATTGTGTCCGCTCTGCAGAGAAAGAGAAGAAACAGAGACTCATTTTCTACTCTTTTGCCCTACATTACACGATTTAAGGGAACGTTTCTTATTTGTTTCTTTAGATTTGAACGTCGATGAACCGGTAAAACGCCTAATGTCCAGTAAACACATGAAGACAATAAGAGCAACTAGTATGTTTTTGTATAAGGTATTTAAGCGTAGACAGGATGCGCTTGAGTCTGCGGAGCGGGACAGCTTTTATATTTGTTAAGTAATTTTCTCGTAAGTATTGACACTGTCCACTAGAAATGTATTGACACTGTATATTTGAAATGTATTGACTTGTACTGACATTGTCAACTTGAAAGGGGCCGGTGGCCTATTCAATAAATCCGTTCGTTCGTTGGTTCGTTCTCTCTCTCTCTCTCTCTCTCTCTCTCTCTCTCTCTCTCTCTCTCTCTCTCTCTCTCTCTCTCTCTCACTCCCACAGGTGGCGACTAGTGTAGAGCACGCGATCACTTCGGCTCTGCTTATTTTACTCCCTGTGAGTGAAATAAAATCAACACTATGCCAGTTGCTGGTCTTCCAACAGCTGTTGAGGTACTGCTGACCTCGCTGCTTGCCTCGGATGAGCTGTCCTCGTGGAAAGTGGCAGGGGAGTTGGGCAGTATCGTGGTTGTGCTACGATTCAATCCAAGCGGCGGGCAGCCATTGCCCGAAAACGATACCCGCCGAGGATACTGGAGAAGAAAGCCTCCAGCACAGCTCCGACGTGACCAGCTACGTGCACAGAGACACCAGGGCTTGGGTGAGCAGAAAACACGTCAAAGCTGTCTTGAAAATAACTTTGAAAATGTCGCGAATATTGAATTCGACAGTGTTGATGTTACTGCACGTGCTTCACGGGCCTCTACGTCATTGGTCCCTTGCGCTTCAAAAGCCTTGACCTTTGACCCTGCAAGCAGTGCTGTGGACTCTGTAGCAGAAGAAACAAGTGAGCCCAAAATCACTGTCCCCGATGATACTGCAAGGGATCAGCCGTCAAGGGAGGAACCGGAGTGGTTGAGGGACTTCACAGCACAACTAGAGGCAGCTTCTGAAGCACACCAGAACAAGTTACAGGACGATCTAAAGAGACTAACAAAATCCGGCGAGGACGAGAGATGTAGTGCTGGAACTCGTGCTTTGGATCCATCTGCCCACACCGATGAACATGGGCATGTCAATGAAAACACATGCCGCAGGTCATCACCAACTGAAGATCCCACCAGTAATCGATCTCATCCCAATCGTCTGACACTTGATTGCTCAACTGTACCACCGCCACAGCCTCCATCTACAAGAACTTCCAAGCAGGTCAACCGACAGTCGACAGCTGACGGACACAACAGACGCAACGACTTCTCAGGCGGCACGAGCGGCACGGGCTGCATGAGGAAAACGCGAGGGAGGCCTGCAGCGAAGCAAGACCAACGGTAGCAGAATGCGCGGATGTTGCGGGAAAAGCAAGCACACTGTTGTAAATTGACAATGTCACTTTTTCCCCTCTTCGGTCGCGTTGTATCTTGCAAGACTGGGCATCAGTCTTGAACCCAGTCAGTGCATATCTGTTTATGTTCTCTTGTTTCGTTGTGACGGGCCGGAATGGCCTAACAAATAAACAAGTTCGTTCGTTCTCTCTCTCTCTCTCTCTCTCTCTCTCTCTCTCTCTCTCTCTCTCTCCATCTACACCTTTAACACGCACGAGAAAAGCATGCATTAACACTTTCACCCAGCATAAGCTATCTATACTAAGGATTAGGAAAATAAAGGCATTGCTATACCTAAAGATAATTGGGCATTAAAACCTAATACAAGCAGTTCCCGTATCTAAGAGATGCGAGATGTCTAGTTTAATCAGGGAAGGGAAAGCTTTGCTGGTAATCTAAACCAGAGTAGGAACACAAGGCAAAGCAAGAACTCCCTCGAGCGAGGGGAGATACAGGAGACGAGTAGGAGAGCTGTTTAAGGTCACCCAGTTAAATTAACTGACAATAGAATTACTTCATGGCAGAATTTTTCGGTCGACATATGATGAAACACCCCACATTTCAAATATGTTTGCATTCCACAGGAAATGTATAGACACAGAAAGTCACAGTGGATGACTATGTATATTATGTAAATGGTGGTGCGATGATTCAAGGGACAGCACTCTTGGAGCCTGTCTGTCCGACTAATGTTAAAAGTCTGCATTTCTTTCCTCCCTTTGTATTGCAAGTTTGCTGATAAGGGTGCGACAAAAATAACTGTGAAGCGTATGCGCATTTGACTACAAAGATGAAAGTTAGTGAGGTGTTGAAGTAACAGTTTTATTGATCTTGTTTATTTTCATACACCACAATGAATGGTATTTCAATTGCATGAGAATTTTTTTTAATGATAGGTATTCATACCTTATCTGATTACTTTTTTGGGGAAAAAGGTAGCATACACCATTAGTGAAGATTGCTGTTCACATATAAACTAGGTGCCATTTGCCTCGTAGCATTAGAACGCACTGATACTTAAGTAGACATCAAACACGCCCCAGACTGCCTGGATTATTCATCCCACGTCAGCGTGATGGATGAAATCCAAGGCACCACGGGCCGTACATAAAATCAATGGCATGTTGCTCGC
>JAWQFJ010024504.1:0-2500 GCA_034096865.1 Theodoxus fluviatilis | reverse complement strand
ACGCCCGGGGAGTTATGCTAAGATCCGGCCGCGTAAATATATCTGCGTTTTGTGACAAACGTCTTGCTCGGCGGTACTGTACTCCATGCACCTTAACGGTGCGCGTGATTCGGGTGTAATCTTAAGCTAAACGACGTTCCGAATGTTTCCGACTTCGACCATTTCAGCAGCGCCAATAAACGTCGTTTAGCTTAAGATTACACCCGAATCACGCGCACCGTTAAGGTGCATGGAGTACAGTACCGCCGAGAAAGACGTTTGTCACAAAACGCATATATATTTACGCGGCCGGATCTTAGCATAACTCCCTGGGCGTGCCAAGTCAGTCAGGCGGAGTGGCGGGTGCCGTCTCTTTTTAGAGTGGAATTCTCAGCACGTCCCTCGCAGATAACTCTGCGATGACTTCCGGTTACTGTTTTGCACGGGTTACTATTTTGCACGCTACAGGCGTGTTCAGGAGGCGCAGAGTACTCGGTGAGTTCGCGCGAGCTCACGCGAGGGGAGGGGAGGGGAGGGTTCCAAACTTTTTTTACCAAGCGGATGGGGGGGGGGGGGGGGGGGGGGGGGGGGGGGGGGGGGGGGGGGGGGGGGGGGGGGGGGGGGGGGGGGGCGGGGGGGGAAATGCTCTCATCTGCCGCTAGCTAAACGGACCCCCCCCCCCCCCGCTTGCTAAAAAAAGATTGGAAAGCCCCCCCCCCCCCCCCCCCCCCCCCGCTTGCTAAAAAAAGTTTGGAAACACCCCCCCCCCCGCTAGCTAAAAATAGTTTGGAAACCCCCACCCCCACCCCCCCGCTTGCTAAAAAAGTTTGGAAACCCGCCCCCCCCCCCCCCCCCCCCCCGCTTGCTAAAAAGAGTTTGGAAATCCACCACCCACCCACCCCCGCTAGCTAAAAATAGTTTGGAACCCCCCCCCCCCCGCTTGCAAAAAAAGTTTGGAAACCCCCCCCCCCCCCGATTGCTAAAAAAAGTTTGGAAATCTTCCCACCACCACCACCCCCGCTTGTTAAAAAAAGTTTGGAAAGTTCCCCCCCCCCCCCCGCTTGCTAAAAAAAGATTGGAAACACCGCCCCCCCCCCCCCCCCGCTTGCTAAAAAAATTTGGAACCCCCCCCCCCCCGCTAGCTAAAAATAGTTTGGAACCCCCTCCCCCCCTTGCTAAAAAAAAGCTTGGAAACCCCCCCCCCCTCCACCCCCCCGCAACGGTAAAAAAAAGTTTGGAAATCCTCCCCCCCCCCCTCCCCCCCGCTTGTTAAAATTTGGAAAGTTCCCCCCCCCCCTTGCTAAAAAAAGATTGGAAAGCCCCCCCCCCCCCCCCCACCCTCCGCTTGCTAAAAAAAAGTTTGGAAACGCCCCCCCCCCCCCCCCCGCTAGCTAAAACTAGTTTGGAAACCCCACCCCCACCCCCCCGCTTGTTAAAATAAGATTGGAAACCCGCCCCTCCTGTAGTTTCATCGTTGCTAGGCACAGCAAGTGGCGCACTCTAGTGTGAAGCAGTTAGAGCGCCTTCTGAGATGCTCTAGCTGCTGTGCGACCTTGACAGGAAGTTGACCTCTGCCACTGGGTGAAACGTCACCAAAGATTGTCTATGAATGATTTGTGACCCTAATGCTTTTATTAAGTCGTTTCTTCGATCAAGAGGGATACATTTGAGTGTTAAATACTTTCGGGGATTCGTGTATTCAAAGAGGGCCTCCAAAACCATCTGCTTTTAATGATAATGTGCTTTTAAAGTTATTAAATAAAACCAACCAATCAAAACTCTTGAGGCTGCTACATCGTAGCAGAGATGAAGCAGAGTGCAACAGAACGCAGGGTAAGTCGGTGAGCCAAGCGAGATGTCTCGCAGCGAGATTGGCGAGCGCGAGATGCTTTCTACAACGGGCAATGAGCAGGCGAGTTTATCTAATATGGCGTCGCCTGACAGAGCTGGTTTGAAACGGGTGTTATTATTGGATTTCTTGACGATTCTGACCTAGATTATGACTGCATATTTTATCGACCCCAACGTCCCCAATGCGACCACAAAATCTCAAGTATTTACAACGCTGTTCTGTGAAATTACCAATCATGATCATCATGATGATCATGTAATGTGTTGATTGTTGCTGCAGACGACTAAAGTGGAACTAGCGCGACAAGACAGGAGCAAAACTGAAACAAACTAGTATAGTTCCACACCCTCCCTATTCCCATTCCACGTAAAATTACTCAAGAATACTGAAAGAACACTTACGTTTTAATATTCTGTCCCATTGCTCCGTCGCAACGCGACAATTGAAAAAAGTCCCATCGAAAAACAGAATTCCAATGCGGGTAGTCGCCATTTTGATTTAGCCCTCGAGCGGCGCGAGCTGCAGAAAGAGCAGCTCGTCAAGTCTTGCGAGCTGTATGTTGAATGCATCAATAGGTCGTGAAAGCTCCTACATTTTACAAATGGAAATGCAGGTCACCGCATCCACGCCGAAGCATCTGTTGACATTGGTCACGGCCAAGGACTACTA
>JAWQFJ010024503.1:170000-172406 GCA_034096865.1 Theodoxus fluviatilis | reverse complement strand
TTGGGAGAGGATGGGACCTCATCACAGAGGACTATGACGCGTTGCAGTGAAAGCCCACGGGAAGCTGCAAGGCCGACGCCCCTTCTGACACCCAAGAGGATCACCAAGATTGCCACCTGGAACATCCGCACCATGTATGAGACCGGAAAAGCAGAGTAGGTGGCAAAGGAGATGGAGAGATATATAACATTTCGCTGCTTGGACTGTGTGAGACGAGATGGACGCAGTCTGGTCAGTTGAGACTGACATCAGGAGAGACGGTGCTGTACTCCGGGCATGAGGATGATGACGCCCCACACACCGAGGGCGTAGCCTTCATGTTGTCGAGAGAGGCACAGAGAGCCCTGGTAAGCTGGCAACCAGTGAGCTCAAGAATCATCACTGCCACATTCGCCACCAAGAAGAAGATCAATTTCCATGTGGTGCAGTGCTATGCTCCTACCAACGACACAGGACGAGAAGAAGGATGATTTTTACAGGCAGCTGCAGGACATACTCAATAAGCAGAGCAACAAAGTTTTTACCATCTTAATGGGCGATGTTAATGCCAAGGTAGGAGCAGACAATACAGGGTATGAGGAGGTGATGGGAAAGCATGGACTGGGACAGATGAATGAAAATGGAGAACTGTTTGCCGATCTCTGTGCCCTCAACAGCCTAGTCATTGGAGACAGCGTTTTCCCACACAAACGCATACACAAGGCCACCTGGAGATCCCCGGATCATACAGCGGAGAACCAGATAGACCATGTGTGCATTAGCCAGAAGTTTCGACGATCGCTTGGAGACGTGCGTATGAAGAGAGGAGCAGACGCAGTATCGGATCATCACCTGCTGCTAGCAACAGTCAAGCTTCGCCTGAAACGACACGCGAAACCAACCAACACCCGCACACGCTACAACATGGACCTTCTGCGGGACCGGGAGACCCACGAGCAGCTCTGCGTTGCCGTTTCCAACAGGTTCCAGGTGCTCCAGGAACTGTATGAGGATCCAGACGCAGACGTCGAGACTACATTGCAGCATGGCAAGCGACTATGGGCTGACACTTGTGAGGAGACGCTGGGCAAGAAGACGATACAACACAAGGAGTGGATGACGGGGGCGACCTTGAAGAAGATAGGAGAGGAAGCAAAGAAAGTAGCGCTCAACAACAGCAGAACGCGAGCTGCGAAGGCCGAGACACAGAGGGAGTACACATGTGCCCACAAGGAGGTCAGAAGGAGCATCAGGAAAGACAAGAGAGAGTTTGTTGATGGCCTGGCAAAGCAACCAGAAGAAGCTGCCGCACAGATGAACCTTAAAGACCTCTATACCATCACATAGAAACTGTCAGGAAATTTCCAGCAGACCGACAGGCCAGTGAAGGACAAGCAAGGGAACCCGCTCGCCACAACAGACGACCAGAGGAGGAAGTGGGCAGAACACTTCAGTGAACTACTGAATAGGCCAGCCCCGGATGAGCCTGCAGACATTCCACCTGCAGAGACTGTTCTCCCAATCGACTGTGACCAGCCCAGCAGGGAGGAGATCCAGGAAGCCATCAAGTCACTGAAGAACGGGAAAGCTGCTGGTCCTGATGGCATACCAGCAGAGGCTATCAAGGCGAACATCACCACAGCCACTGACATGCTCCACAGCTTGTTTGCGAGGATCGGGGAGAAGGAGAAGATTCCAGTAGATTGGCAAGAAGGCCTCATGGTGAAGCTGCCCCAAAAAGGAGACCTGAGTGATCATAGCAACTTAAGAGGGATTATGCCGCTATCCGTACCTGGTAAAGTGCTGAACAGAATCCTGCTGGAAAGAATGAAGGCGGCAGTGGACAGTCAGCTTCGAGACCAGCAAACAGGTTTTCGCCAGGACAGATCCTGTACAGACCACATCGCCACCCTTCGCATTATTGTGGAACTGTCGCTAGAGTGGAACTCGTCCCTCTACATCAATTTCATAGACTATGAGAAAGCCTTCGACAACCTGGACCGAGAGACTCTGTGGAAACTGCTGAGACATTACGGTGTGCCAGAGAAACTCATCACGCTGATCCAGAACACCTACAAGGACATGGCATGCAGAGTGATTCATGGTGGCAGGCTGTCGGACAGCTTCACAGTAAAGACCGGCGTCAGACAGGGGTGTTTGCTGTCACCTTTTCTGTTTCTGCTTGCCATCGATTGGATAATGAAGTCCACCACAGAAGGAGCAAGAAACGGGATACAGTGGACCCTCTGGACGCAGTTGGAGGACTTAGACTTTGCGGACGACTTGGCACTTCTCTCCCACAAACAGACCCAGATGCAGGAGAAGACGACACGCCTAGCAGAAGTCTCAGCAAAGGTAGGCCTCCAAATCAACAAGAAGAAGACCCTGCTGACGAGGATGAACACGACAAATGACAACCCTATCATC
>JAWQFJ010024503.1:157500-165000 GCA_034096865.1 Theodoxus fluviatilis | reverse complement strand
GACGACGAGGAGGACGCCGACGACAAGGACGACGACGAGGACAACGACGACGACGACGAGGACGACGAGGACGAGAAGGACGAGAACGAGGAGGGGGAGGACGAGGAGGACGAGGGCGAGGTGGAGGACGAGGGCGAGGCGGAAGACGAGGACGAGGTGGAGGACGAGGACGAGGTGGAGGACGAGGACTAGGGGGAGGACGAGGACGAGGGGGTGGACGAGGACGAGGACGACGACGAGGGGGAGGACGAGGACGAGGGGGAGGACGACGACGAGGAGGAGGACGACGACGACGGGGAGGACGACGACGAGAGGAGGACGACGACGAGGAGGAGGAGGACGAGGACGAGAGGAGGAGGACGAGGAGGAGGAGGACGACGAGGAGGAGGAGGAGGACGACGAGGAGGAGGAGGAGGACGAGGAGGAGGAGGACGAGGAGGAGGAGGACGACGAGGAGGAGGAGGACGAGGAGGAGGAGGAGGACGACGACGAGGAGGAGGACGACGACGAGGAGGAGGACGAGGACGAGGAGGACGACGACGAGGACGAGGAGGAGGACGACGACGACGAGGAGGAGGAGGACGACGACGACGAGGAGGAGACGAGGAGGAGGAGGAGGAGGAGGAGAGAGGAGGAGGAGGACGAGACGAGGAGGAGGAGGACGAGGAGGAGGACGACGAGGACGAGGAGGAGGAGGAGGACGAGGAGGACGACGAGGAGGAGGAGGACGACGAGGAGGAGGAGGACGAGGAGGAGGACGAGGAGGAGGAGGACGAGGAGGAGGAGGAGGAGGAGGAGGAGGAGGAGGAGGACGAGGAGTCGAGGAGGAGGAGGACGAGGAGGAAGAGGACGAGGAAAGGAGGAGGACGACGAGGAGGAGGAGGAAGACGACGACGAGGAGGAGGAGGAGGAGGACGACGACGAGGAGGAGGAGGACGACGACGAAAAGGAGGAGACGACGAGGAGGAGGAAAACGACGACGACGACGAGGAGGACGACGACGACGAGGAGGAGGACGAAGATTACGACGAGGAAGAGGACGAGGACGAAGACGACGACGAGAAAGAGGAGGACGACGAGGAGGAGGACGACGATGAGGACGAGCACGACGACGATGAGGAGGAGGAGGACGACGATGAGGAGGAGGAGGACGAGGACGAGGAGGAGGACGAGCACGACGACGAGGAGGAGGACGAGCACGACGACGAGGAGGAGGAGGAGGAGGACGAGAAGGAGGACGAGCACGAGGAGGAGGACGAGGCCGAGGACGAGAAGGACGAAGACGAGGAGGAGGAGAAGGAGGAGGAGCAGTGTTTATCTGTGCATTTTTCGAGTCTCATTTTCACCTGTCGCAACTTCTACTACATGAAATTATTTAAAGAATCAAAGTCTTTCGACCTTGTATTTTAAAAGAGAAGAATGAAATCATGAGCAGAAAACGGCACACATGTTATGGACATGTCACCACCTTTCAATTCCTAAGCTTATAAACGGCTATCACGACATGCCGCCCAAGGTTTGACATCCACGATAAGTTAGTCATTGAATTCGATTCAGTACAGGACTGTCAGCGATGTAGAAAAATCTAATCCAGATCACTTCGAGAAGTAACGGTTGCTGTTCACGCGCCCAAATCATTCAGTCCATAAAAACATATTCTTCCCCGCAAGTGGGAGCGTTCCCTACATGACTGCAGGCACGCCAGTCAACGCTGTCCCGATACTCCAGCAACAACAATGGCTGTCAAAGGAGACGGAGAAAAGCGAGCAATGGCCCAGACGTCGTCAAAGGCGCGAGCTATGGCGTGCGTGCTGCCGACATTCAACTGGAAAAAACCCGACCCCAAGTCGGGACACAGGTCATCCTGACCTGCACGAGGACGAGGGAATGTTCCACTCACGTCAGCACCCAATGACATACTCTCCCTACACTGAAACTAACATGTCGGTGCTGGCGTAGAATGTTCGGTCGGTTGATGTCCAAAACAGAATGTTGAAATACGCACATCGTGGTTAGAATGACAATCTGGAAGGGTCTGGAATATGACCGTGTGGAAATGGAAGTGCGATTCCTGCAGCGTAGTTCAGACTTTCAATTTCAGCATGCAAATAGCCGGCGAGCACACTAGTTCCTATGTATTTCGGCTTGAAGAAGATTTCAGTCATATTAATTTGTCAGAGAGGTGGCTAGAAAATGAATGCCGACTTACCCTTTCTTAGAACAGATCTACGATGCTAATTAGTATGTTGTTGTCTGGAACTGCAGTCATCATTCGAACTGTCTGAGATCAGAATGATGATCTACGCACACATCGACGACAACTTTTTGTTTGAATTGCACTAGAAAATTCATGAACACACATTTTTCTCTAAATTTGACATTAAATTTGCTATCTGCAACATTGGCAGTAACTATCAACAGCAAAATAAGTTCTGCTTAAATCAATTTATTCCAAATCTAAATATTTGAATATCTCAAACAAGTACTCCTGGTAGCTGTGTAGTTACGTAATTTTTAATGGTAATTCTCGTAGTTCTGTTTCTGCGTATGCAGTGGCGTGGTGTGTGCGTGTGCGTGTGTAAGCGTGCTTGCTTGCATGCGTGCGTGAGTGAACGTGTGCATACGTATGTGTATCTCTGTGTGTGTGTTTGTTTGTTGTTTCCATGGTGAGATGAAGTCGTTGGCCTCAACAGTCTCGTCTGGACATGTTTGCTACTGTCATTGTTGCAACCAAGAATCGTGATGTAGACATGTTGAAGCAAGTTTCGATAAGCAGTGGGAGTCTGTTGTCTTCGCAAGGCACCAAAAGCTGTTATGACTGGAGCAGACTTATGAGGTTCTCGTCCGTAATTAAAGTGAAGACCCGTCTTGAGATTTAGACACAAAACGACTTTAATGTGCAGGGGTCTGTTTGTTTGTGTGTGGGCTTTTTCGTGAATGTCATCGTACACAATTTTCTTACAAATACCGCTGTAATCTACATAGTGTATGCTTTGGAAAGCCGTTTATGTATTCATACACGACTATAAAACCTTTCCATTGCAAGTTTTAAAGTCAAGAAGCAGAAACTATCAGAATTATATTTACATGGCTTGCTTTTAACTCGATCAATTCTATGTTTTGGAGGAGAAAATGGAAACCGTGATCAGAAACTGGCACACATGTTGAGCTTTCTACGGTATTCTGCCGCAGTAGTCTACACAGAAAAAACAAGTTGTGGACACCTTTCAACTCCTAAGCTTAAGAACAACTTCTCACGACTTGTCTGGGCTTGACATTCATAATATATCATTAATCAAATTCGAACCATTACAGGAATGCCACCGATGTGAAAAGATCTGATCCAGACCACTTTGAGAAGGAAGGGTTGCTATTCACGCGCCCAAACCTTTCATTCTATTGGAAACCGTTCTTCCCCGCAAGTAGGAGCGTTCCGTACATGAGTGCAGACGCGCCAGTCAACGCTGTCCCGATTCTCCAGCAATAACAATGGCTGTATAATAGGAAAGCGAGCAATGGCGTGCGTCCTGCCGACATTCAACTGGAAAAAAAAACCCGTCCCCAAGTCAACTCTCTCCACCGAGGCGCACGTATGGCGGAGTTCTCGTTTCCGCCTGGGCTTGCCTCAGTCTTTTTCGCTTTTCAATACAGAATGTTGCACTGCGTTCATCGTAGTTAAAATGAGAATCTGGATGGATCCGCAAATGACTGTGCCATTTTTGCAGCTTAAATAATACTTCCAATTTCAGTAAGCAAATAGCGAGAACGACAGCTCCTGTATGCTTTTGCAGAAATAAAATTTATGTCATATTCTTCACAGAGGTGACTAGAATAAGAAACGTGATTTAATCTTTCTTAGGACATAAATCTGATTTTTAACTAACATTTGGGTGTCTGGAAATAAAATAACTCTATCACTTAACCAGATACAATTGGAATCGTCACCCGGAGCAACACAACTCAGAATTCCGATCTCTGGAAATATGTGGCGGCTGAAGTGTATTTTTTCAGAACACCAAAGGTTCCACTTTCACTCTGCCGGACTAAATATTCTCATCTTAAACATGACGATGAAAATATATAATGAATTGTCAGAGCACCTGATCGATTGGTCTCAGGATATAATTATAAATATAACTTATAAGTAAAAGCGAACGTAGGCTGGAAAATAAAATGATTTAAACTGTATTGTGTTTAGCTAGATTGATTTTAAATGTGTATTTCTAAAACACAAATGCGTTAGACAGCAATAATTGTTCGTAAGATATTTGTTATATATAAATCACAGTATTATATAAACATTCATCCAATGCAGTTTCAAAAGCATTTTGTGTCCATGTCCCATCTAAGGTGCGGGTTTGTGTCTCTGATGCCCTTTGAAACTATTTTAATGACAACGGCTACAACATCGACAACGACGACAACGAGCACTACAGCGTATATAACGGAGACGCCGAAAATGAGTAGATCAAAGAGACCGACAGGAAGACTCGCCCCTGCACTGCCATGCTAGGGAGACAGCGCTCTCCTTGGTTGCCCGCTGATGGCAAGCTCTCTGGTGGCCCTTCCCACCAGGTGACTAGGTCAGCTTCATGCGGTGCTCACTGGAAAAAACCGGTTTTACAGAAGTACAATTCGCCTATATCGCGACGGAGTTAGCGGTGCCTACTTAACTATTACCGCGACGAACCCAAACACACATTCATTTCAAAGATCTCCGAATAGTTATTTGAGATTCGACATTTGTAAAGACGCAAATGTATAAAAACTCTTCACGTGGTTCCTCCTCCCTAGCGTGGCTTTGACTGCAGTTGAAGGCGCTGTATGGATTTATATGTACGGCGTCTTCCTAACGTCGCTAGCTTTGAATGCAAGAGCGAGTGAATAGTACAGTTCCGAAGCCTCTTTATCTGAGACCACTTATTTGGATGATATTTGAGACCGTGGGAGGCACACGATAAGGTTTGCCGTTGCACCGTCCTTCGTGAACGTCGTACTTCTTTGGTTCCATACAATGGTCTTAATGGAGGATGGGCAACGGCCACGTAAAGCACAACCGGGAGTTCCGCGGCTACGCACCGACATGTCTGCGTCGAATACATCAAATGCTTTCAAAATGTGAAAAGACCGTATTAGTAGAACTCCTTCTTAATTCAATATGTCAGGGGTAAAGTTTGATGAAAGATTTATTACGTCGGTGGGTTAAAAGCCATCTATAGGACATGAGCTCCGTCGAGATCGAGTCAAACAGAGTTATCTTTTCCTACTTGAGGGAAACAATGGCACGTCGCTTACAAAATCTCTGAAAGACACGACTGTTTTTGGAGCAGAAAGTTTGTTGTTTATACAATGGTCACCTCCTGCTGTGTGAAGAAGTGCCACAATAGGCATGACAGAGAGAAAGATCGACGTTTTTTTTGTAACTTAATAAATACTAGAAAAGACGGAAAGAGAGTATGCAGGATCTTTTATTGAAGCAGAGATAGTATGGTATACTATATATTATAGTGTCTCTGATTGAAGTAAACGCCTGCTGCTGCTCTCTCTCTCTCTCTCTCTCTCTCTCTCTCTCTCTCTCTCTCTCTCTCTCTCGTCTTCATTCTCTCTCTCTCGTCTTCATTCTCTCTCTCTCTCGTCTTCATTCTCTCTCTCTCGTCTTCATTCTCTCTCTCTCTCGTCTTCATTCTCTCTCTCTCTCTCTCTCTCTCTCTCTCTCTCTCTCTCTCTCTCAGGTACACAGATATGCGTGGATGTGTGCATTGCTGAGCGAAAAGCTGAAGCGAAGGACAAAGGGTCTGTCTGTCTGTCTGTCTGTCTGTCTGTCTGTCTGTCTGTCTGTCTGTCTGTCTGTCTGTCTGTCTGTCTGTCTGTCTGTCTGTCTGTCTGTCTGTCTCTCTGTCTGTCTCTCTGTCTGTGTCTCTGTCTTCCTGCCTGCTTGCTTTCATGCCTGCTTGCCTGTCTGCTTGCCTGCCTGTCTGCCTGCCTGCTTGTCTTCACTGTCTGCACTGCCAGCACTGTCTCCATAGACAGGGAGGGAAGGGAGAAATATATTTACAGCTCTCGCCGCTGTACTCGCTCCCTGTCATGCCTGCCTATCCCAAGCCATCACCCACCGTGCTTCTAGGCATGCACATTTACACACATACACACATACACGTTTGCATGTACACACAAAATAAAAATTGTCATTATGCAAACTATTTTCAGTAAGACGTATCACCAAAAATAGTCTGAAGTACACCTATTTTGTTTACTCCCAGGGTAAAATCTCATCGTACACCGTCCTATTTCACGGTCACTTGTAAGTTGTCGCTGCGAACGAGGCCTATTCACAAAACCTCGACCCAGATTTGTACCGGTCCAATCAGATTGAACAAACATTGAATATTGATGCAATTGATATTGCTGTTTTGTAGTATCAAAAAGTCAAATCAGGTAACAGAACAAATCACTGTTGTTAGTCTCTGCGACATCTTGGCCTTTCTTTCTCCCCTGAAATCTGTCCTGCATACTCTCTTTCCGTCTTTTCTAGTATTTGTTAAGTTACAAAACACAAAACATCACAAATTCTCACCATTTACAAAGTGATCCGAACAAACAAATCGATCTGCCTTAGTGTCAAAAGTGAGTGACTTCAGGTTCAGTTGAGCGATCCACTCACGCCGCGCCTTTGAGTTGTGATATCCAGCATTTCCTTGCCTTTTCGCGTTGCAACACGCGGTACGACAAAGAAACGTCGATCTTTCTCTCTGTCATGCCTATTGTGGCAGTTCTTCACACAGCAGGAGGTCACCATTGTAGAAACAACAAACTTTCTGCTCCGAAAACAGTCGTGTCTTTCACAGGTTTTGTCGCATCGCCGTTTTTCTAGACTTACAAAATTTATTATTCTGATAAACACCTCTCAACATATGTAACCCAATTCAAAAGTTTTGCTGTATCCATTTTGGCAACATCAGGTAAGTATGTAAGTTGTCCGCCGTAAGATATGCAGTCACTGCAGGGTAGCAGGAAGATTCAATGATACGGAGGTCGCGAGGGTGGATAGGGGAGGGATTTTCTCCAACAGTTACCACCACAAAGGTACAATGGACTGCTGCGTCTAGAAGCAGATGTTGAAACTGGGAGAGGGTGGGGGAGGAGAAGGGTGGTGAAGTAGAGGGATTTGGGGATATAGAAAAGTTTTTTCATTCTTCGTACACGACAGTGTCAAAGTAAGAAGACCAGATGGAAGCCATCTGGCACTGAGGGAGTAGCGAGGCCAGAGGAGGCACAGGATGCTGACGCCATTGATGAAATCAAATCACCACCATAGGACTTACAGATAATTAACATGACATGACATGACATGACATAACATCATACTTTATTCATCCAAGGAAGGAAATTAAAGTTACAAATCACTGGTAGAGTATTAACTAATTATGTACAAACAGAAAATCCTTAAACATCACAGTAACTTACAATCAGGTAATAAAAAAACAAGAGATTAGGATTATA
>JAWQFJ010024503.1:135000-150000 GCA_034096865.1 Theodoxus fluviatilis | reverse complement strand
CCAAACTACTCACAGTTTTGCAGCGCCACTCCCCGGCCACACAAACAACCCCCACACAGAGCCCAAGCTCTTGACGTCGCCCCGCTCCCCGACAGCACCCGACCAGGCTGTCTGCCAACACACAGTGATAGGGAGCCCCGTACTGTCCAACACTCGCTGTTTTTATTGCTAACTCCCATCCCTCAGTACCAAGAAGCTCCTGTAGCACGATAATTAACAAATCTAACTGACGTAACTATCCCTGCGATACGTTGCACTCTGCTTCATCTCTGCTATATGTAGCAGGCTCGGGAGTTTCGATTGGTCTGTTTCTTTAATTACTTTAAAAGCACGTTATCATTAAAAGTAGAGGGTCTTAGAGGCCTTTTTGGATACATGGATCCCATAAATAATTTCACATTCAATTATATCCCTCTTGATCGATTAGACAACTTCATAAAAGCATTAGGGTCGAAAATCCATTAATAACAAAAGGGAGATAATCATCACTAATCATAGAGGAAGGTCCAGGAAATCCCTAAATGTGTTTCGTCTGCTACGTCGTTACACGCATGGGTATAAATGCCGACGTTTACTACAGATATTAAACAATTCACAATCCACTCTGCCACGGTGATGAGAGCACGAAAACATTCATTTCTTCCACATTTGAAAGCAATCGCACGTTTGCCACTTCCATGGTGTGTAAACTCCATGGTTCGAAGCATGTTTATCGTGCAAGTCCGTGGAGTGACTTCCAATTAGTTATGTTTAGTATGAGCCAATCAAATGCGGCTACGGATTCTGTAGTTTCATCGTTGCTAGGCACAGCAAGTGGCGCACTCTAGTGTGAAGCAGTTAGAGCGCCTTCTGCGACGCTCTAGCTGCTGCGCGACCTTGACAAGAAGTCGACCTCTGCCACTGGGTGAAACGTCACCAAAGATTGTGTATGAATGATTTTCGACCCTAATGCTTTTATTAAGTCGTTTCTTCGATCAAGAGGGATACATTTGAGTGTGAAATAATTTTGGGGATTCGTGTATTCAAAACCGTATACTTTTAATGACAATGTGCTTTTAAAGTTATTAAATAAACCGACCAATAAAAACTCATGAGGCTGCTACTTCGTAGCAGAGATGAAGCAGAGAGCAACGGAACGCAAAGACTATTCATACAAAGACCGGTCATAACGAGCTGTTGCTATATGGAGTTACAAGACGCTGGGAAACGCAGCGCCCCCAAGCGGAAGGTAACATGGGTGAATCAATGGAAGTACTGACAACGCTTACCGACAAGTAAAATTGCTTGTTTCTCGACGCGTTTCTGATGCGTTCCGATCATGTTTGTGAATACATTCACTGTGTAATGTGTAACAAAATGATTTGCTGCAATAATGGGGGTGTTTTGGCTTTGTTTTTTGTAGCAGGCGTTGGGAAATCGAACGCGCACATAGGGTATCATAGGCCTATTGAATCTACATGGTGTTGATGGAACGATCTAATTTTCATTATTATCGAAGAATGCAAGCTTGTTTATCAACGTATACACCCCTGTGGAATATCTTTAGGAAATGCAAACCAATACATACCTGTCAAGAAGGTGATTTGCGGCCAGAAAGTCATTCGATCAAGTGAATTAAGTTGCCGCTTCGCCTTCGGCAAAGATTATAGATCTATACGATCAACTATATAATCTTTGCTGAGGCCACAGCATAAGCATTGGAACAACTGTCGTGGTAGAACCCCTTTTCGTGCAGCTCTGTTTTCATTTTGAGCATATTTGCCTTGTCATACGATCGCCGTATGTCCACAAAACCCCCATAAACCCTCGGTCTTGAGACTTCGACTCATCACGATCTTCGCTTACGACTTACACTGCATCCAGGTCAAAGTCGCGCACCCCTTTCGAAGCGTTCACAGATCTGACGTTCCGACGGAACGTCTCACAGTAAAATTGTTGTTTCATTCCGCTTGCCCAACCATCTGCACTCATTATCCTCATCATAACTTCGCTCTAAAACTTTGTTTCCGAACGTCCGCTGCATGTGTTGAATGGGGGAAAGAAAGATGTTGTTAGAGTTATCTTTCCTTTCCCCTCCCAGTCGTGACTTGATTATATCTCGCTCGTATTAGTACCAGTGGTTTTGTGAAAAGGCCTTAGTCTCCAAATGCTGATAGGCCGTAAAACTTCATTAATTCATTCACCATCCATCCATCATCTCCACTTATTGAGCATCCCCCTCGTTCCCCCTATACCGTGCGGATAAGACCTAACATGAGATACTGCGCGAAAGACCTCTCTCTGTCTGTCTGTCTGTCTCTCTCTATCTATCTCTCCCTCTCTCTCTCTCTCTCTCTCTCTCTCTGCAGTGCACTTGAACAAGATTAAATCACTGTACAGACGTCGATAAACAAGCAATATTTACATGTCGCTAAGCGGTGTGATTACTTCCCTTGATTCACCCAAGTAACCTTCCGGTTGGGGGCGCAACGTGTCTCGATCCTCACAGCTTTGAGCTAATGAGCTATCTTTGTGTAACTATATAATCTTTGAGCCCAGTCGTGGTGTCAGCGTGTAGCGTGCAAAATAGTAACCCGTGCAAAACAGTAACCGGAAGTCATCGCAGAGTTATCTGCGAGGGACGTGCTTTATGCAATTTACCGCTCCTGCACCTGTTCTTCGCATGGAATATATTCCGATAAACGACGCATTAGTTGCTTTACGAGGTATTGGTGCATTTGTGTAGTTTAACACATGATGTAGCGTTCAAAAAAGTTTTTCCCCGTGTAAAGCCGTCTCCCCTGCCGGAAATAATATGGGAGTCACCTCCCTGTAGTCTGTTTGTAGTCTGGTTTTATAAAACGCGACCGTTGACTGACTTGGCACGCCCGGGGAGTTATGCTAAGATCCGGCCGCGTAAATATATCTGCGTTTTGTGACAAACGTCTTGCTCGGCGGTACTGTACTCCATGCACCTTAACGGTGCGCGTGATTCGGGTGTAATCTTAAGCTAAACGACGTTCCGAATGTTTCCGACTTCGACCATTTCAGCAGCGCCAATAAACGTCGTTTAGCTTAAGATTACACCCGAATCACGCGCACCGTTAAGGTGCATGGAGTACAGTACCGCCGAGAAAGACGTTTGTCACAAAACGCAGATATATTTACGCGGCCGGATCTTAGCATAACTCCCTGGGCGTGCCAAGTCAGTCAGGCGGAGTGGCGGGTGCCGTCTCTTTTTAGAGTGGAATTCTCAGCACGTCCCTCGCAGATAACTCTGCGATG
Organism: Theodoxus fluviatilis; assembly: GCA_034096865.1. Classification (NCBI taxonomy): domain Eukaryota; kingdom Metazoa; phylum Mollusca; class Gastropoda; order Cycloneritida; family Neritidae; genus Theodoxus; species Theodoxus fluviatilis. Next base: position 146,736 of record JAWQFJ010024503.1, on the reverse strand, counting down.
ACTTCCGGTTACTGTTTTGCACGGGTTACTATTTTGCACGCTACACAGCGTGACCGAGGCCCCAGTTTTGCTGCCTCCCCACAGCAACGCCAGGTGTAAACAGCGGACCTATGTACTCCAGGTGTAAACAGCGGACCTAGTACTCCAGGTGTAAATAAAGGGCCTGTGTACCCCAGGTGGCGGTGGTCAGGAGAGAAGGCTCTCTCTCTAATGCTTCACGTGCTCTTCCTGCACCAAGCCTTCTTGTCCAGCAGTTCTCTCTTCCTCGCTACATGTTGCTCTCCATCCCCCCAAATCTCTCTCTCTCTCTCTCTCTCTCTCTCTCTCTCTCTCTCTCCGTCTGTCTGTCTGTCTGTCTGTCTGTCTGTCTGTCTGTCTGTCTGCCTGCCTGCCTGCCTGCCGCCTGCCTGCCTGTCCGTCTCTTTCTGTGAGTGAGTGAGTGTGTGGGTGCGTGCGTTTGTGTAATGCACGCAGAAGAGAACGTAGCCATACCCTCATTTCGTTTTAATTTTCTTCCGACAAAATCTCACATCCCATCTGTAAACATTAAAGGCCCTTTTGATTGTCTAGTCTACACTGAAAGGACTGTCTCGCTCTGCGAGAGTGTGCGTGCGTGCCATGTCTTAGCCCTCTGCTCGGTAGAATGCACATGAAAACTCGACAGATCCACACACACTCACACGCACGCACGCACGCACGCAGGCACACACACACACGCACGCACGCAGGCACACACACACGCACGCACGCACACGCACGCACGCACACACACGCGCGCGCACACACACACACACACACACACTTCATCCAGCCCACCCTTTCTTCTTTGATGTCACTTCAACGCTTTTTCGATGTGTGTTGGTGGTTTTCAAAAAACCACAGAGTTGACCGTAGTAGCAAAAAGCTAGGTTCAAATTGAGTAACACCTCGATCACCTCCCAGAGAGAGGGAGACACTTTCACAAGTTTGAAAGCTTTCAACGTGAAAAATGTAGACCCTGTGTGCATCACTGGGGGCGGAGGAGCAATTTTCATAACCACGACTGTGTTTGTTTGTTTGTTTGTTTAAAAACTGCATTTAATTTTTTTTTTATTAATCGCTGTCGCTGTCAGAGTTATTCCTCTTCTGTGAGACGTCATTCTGCACACGGGCCTAAAATCCAAGGGAGGTAACTCGCCATCCGGCCCGCATCTTCACTTGACTTGACTTGACTTGACTTTTACGACGTTTGAGGCCTTTTGTGAGGCCTGTTCGACGTTCCATGTGATAAACTAACTTTGCTGCAATGCGTGGCGGGCTAACTACTAGATCTATTGCATATTTTGGCATTCTGGTGTGTAGAGGGTGGGGAGATCTTTCCAGTGTTCGTCGAGTGCAACTTTGAAGTCATGGACTGAGGCAGCTGTGACAACTGCATCTGGTAGGTTATTCCAGGTTTTGATGATACGTTGTGAGAAGAAGTTCTTCCTGATGTTCAGCCGAAAGCTGTCTTTATGGAGTTTCAGCGAGTTTCCACGCAATTTAGTGTTGCTGGACAGCTTGAACGTTGGTTTCTGCACATCGTAGTAACCATGGAGGTATTTGTACACCTCTATCATATCTCCTCTCTTGCGTCTGTGCTCCAGGGTTGGGAGTTTGAGTGCTCGGAGTCTCTCTGGGTACGTCTTGTTTCTGAGTGATGACAGCAGTTTGGTTGCCCTACGCTGAACGTCCTCGATGTCACTGCATAGCGTTTTCATGTGTGGTTGCCAGACACAGTGGCCGTACTCCAATCTGGGTCTCACCAAGCTTTTGTACAGCAGGACGAAGGTCTGCTCTGTCAGATAGTCGAAAGACCGGCGGATGACTCCAATGACACGGTTTGCCTTCGATGTTGCATGTGCTACTTGGTCCTTGAAGGATAAAGTGCTGTCAATCATCACTCCGAGGTCCTTTTCTGCACCACTCTCCGCAAGCTGCAATCTCTGGGGTTTTCCATCAGCATCTTTACTGTTCATGAAGTATGTCGCTTGTGTCTTTTTGGACCCCATCTTCACAACACTGCATTTCTGCGGGTGGAACTTTAGAAGCCACTCTTCAGACCAGATCTGTAGTTTGTCAAGGTCGGTTTGTAAGTCCTGCGGTCCCCCCTCAACGTCACTCCTGGTGTACAGCTTGGTATCGTCTGCGAACATTTTGACTGGGCACTTTGTGATGGTGGGAAGGTCATTTATGAAGAGGACGAACATTATCGGCCCGATTACAGATCCTTGTGGGATCCCGCTGGTCACCTGCGCCTCCTGCGACTGTGTGCCGTTCACGACGACTTTTTGCTTCCTGTCTGTCAAAAAGTTTTCCAGCCACTTCAGTACCTTACCTCTGATGCCAAAGGCCTCCGTTTTCTTCAGTAGACGTCGGTGGGGCACAGAATCAAACGCTTTTTGATAGTCCATGTAGACAATATTCTCTCGCTTCGCCCCAGCTGCGTTTCGTCCACACTGCTACAGACCTGTGCCCAGGCCTCCCCAGCAGCCTGCTGGAGCTTGGGAATGCCAGGCACCCAGCACCTCTGGCAAACTGTGGAGACCATGACAAGCCCGATACACACTGCTGCAGTCGTTTGCTTCACAGTTCGTAATTGAGACTTTGAGGGTAGTCTCTCTCTCTCTCTCTCTCTCTCTCTCTCTCTCTCTCTCTCTCTCTCTCTCTCTCTCTCTCTCTCTCTCTCTCACACACACACACACACACACACACACACACGCGCGAGCGAGCGAACGCGAGCGCGCGCACACACACACACACACATCACTTGCATGTAGATGAACCCATTTTCTGACTGACATCAGACCAAAACACAGAATATACAGATAACAGCAAGTGCATGCATCTGTGCATACAAATATGCATTCATATGCACACATACAAACACACACACACACACACACACACACACACACTCACAATGTTCACATGCACATCTGTACACATATCTCCCTGGCAGTGATCAAAAGTAACCTACACTCAATACAAAATGAACTGATTCCCCATTTTGCCTACTTGCAAAACCAATGAACTGCGAGGCACATACATGTTTGATACCATGAACCCACAAACTAACATTTAAAATGATTTTGTAAACCCACAGATGTAATCTGCCTATATTAGTTGGCTTTATGCAATACTGCCCTATTTTGTAAACTTTCCCAACCATAATTATTATTATGAAGAAAAAGGCCATTTACAAAAACAAACTTTTTTTCCAATAATCTGTTTGTTTCAATAGTGATGATAATGCTGCAGATACAGCTAGTTTGAAGGCACAGAATTAATCATCTTTATTTCATTGTGATAACGAAAGTTCAGCCACACACTCAACAGGGAGAGAGAGAGAAAACAGCCACACACTCAACAGAGAGAGAGAGAGAGAGAGAGAGAGAGAGAGAGAGAGAGAACAGCTACACACTCAACAGAGAGAGAGAGAGAGAGAGAGAGAGAGAGAGAGAGAGAGAGAGAGAGAACAGCCACACAGTCAACAGAGAGAGAGAGAAAACAGCCACAGACTCAACAGAGAGAAAGAGAACAACCACACACTCAACATAGAGAGAGAGAGAAAAAACAGCCACACACTCAACAGGGAGAGAGAAAACAGCCACACACTCAACATAGAGAGAGAGAGAGAGAGAGAGAGAGAGAGAGAGAGAGAGAGAGAGAGAGAGAGAGAGAGAGAAAACAACCACACACTCAACAGAGAGAGAGAAAACAGCCACACACTCAACAGGGAGAGAGAAAACAGCCACACACAGGCAACTTTAGCCAGCCTTCCTTCTGCCCAGCATCTCCAGCTCTCTACTCCCAACCATGGCCATGACTTTCCAAACTTGGTCACTCTGAAGACGCTGAGGTAGAACTTTGTAACAGTTGTGGTAATTGTAACAGTTGTGGTAGTTGTGACAATTGTGGTAGTTGTGACAGTTGTGGTAGTTGTGACATTTGTGGTGATGACATAATACAGAAATTTCATCTATTTTTTTCTGATGAGTTTTTCCTTGGCGAAAGACGCCCCAGCTGCTGCTGGGCAGTGTCCAGTATTAACCAGTGCCACTCCTGTCAAGGGGAGGTAATGCAAGTGCAGCACTTGCAGGAGAAAGCAACTCCAGGATCTGCGAAGCTTCAAAAGCTGGGACCTGAAAGCCACAAGGAACTGGACTGGCTGAGTTTTACTTTCCCAGGGAAATTCATGAACCAGGCAAAGCTGCATAGCGCCTGTGACTGAACTCTCACCCCTGGGCTCGAGCCCCAATTGTCATACATATGCATAATCTGAATAGAAACCTAAACCACTCCCATTCTCTCATGCATAAACATTAGCACACAGACAAAGTGGCATTAGTAAAAGCAAATGCAGCAATGCTGTTTGGGTATGTCTATCATGTGGCCCGGCTAGCTCAGTAAATCATCACACCTCGCCTTCCCATTGCCCACAGGGGCAGAAACAGACATGTCCTGGCAGTGAAAAGAAAGCACACCTGTGCCTGGTCTGTCTACCAGGGCAACATGACTCCACTGCCCAGTCATCACAGATGTGCCAGACATTTAGATCTACACAGTGAATGGAGGGGGAGGTGGGTGTCGTGAGTGGAGGAAGAGGTGGGTGTCTGAGTGGAGGGAGAGGTGGGTGTCTGAGTGGAGGGAGAGGTGGGTGTCTGAGTGGAGGGAGAGGTGGGTGTCTGAGTGGAGGGAGGGAGATGTGGATGTCTGATTGGAGGGAGAGGTGGGTGTCTGAGTGGAGGAAGAGGCGGGTGTCTTAGTGGAGGGAGGGAGAGGTGGTTGTCTGAGTGGGGGGAGAGGTGGGTGCCTGAGTGGAGGGAGAGGCGGGTATCTTAGTGAATGGAGGGGGAGGTGGTTGTCTGAGTGGGGGGAGAGGTGGGTGCCTGAGTGGAGGGAGAGATGGGTGTCTGAGTGGAGGGAGAGGTGGGTGCCTGAGTGGAGGGAGAGGTGGGTGCCTGAGTGGAGGGAGAGGTGGGTGTCTGAGTGGAGGCAGAGGTGGGTCACTGAGTGGAGGGAGAGGTGGGTGCCTGAGTGGAGGGAGAGGTGAGTGCCTGAGTGGAGGGAGAGGTGGATGTCTGAGTGGAGGGAGAGGTGGGTGTCTGAGTGGAGGGAGAGATGGGTGTCTGAGTGGAGGGAAAGGTGGTTGTCTGAGTGGAGGGAGAGGTGGATGTCTGAGTGGAGGGAGAGGTGGGTGTCTGAGTGGAGGAAGAGGTGGGTGCCTGAGTGGAGGAAGAGGTGGGTGCCTGAGTGGAGGAAGAGGCGGGTGTCTTAGTGGAGGGAGGGAGAGGTGAATGTCTGAGTGGAGGGAGAGGTGGATGTCTGAGTGGAGGGAGAGGTGGGTGTCTGAGTGGTGGGAGAGGTGGGTGCCTGAGTGGAGGAAGAGGTGGGTGCCTGAGTGGAGGAAGAGGTGGGTGTCTGAGAGGAGGGAGAGGTGGGTGTCTGAGAGGAGGGAGAGGTGGATGTCTGAGTGGAGGGAGAGGTGGGTGCCTGAGTGGAGGAAGAGGTGGGTGTCTGAGTGGAGAAAGAGGTGGGTGCCTGAGTGGAGGAAGAGGTGGGTGTCTGAGAGGAGGGAGAGGTGGGTGTCTGAGTGGAGGAAGAGGTGGGTGTCTGAGTGGAGGAAGAGGTGGGTGTCTGAGTGGAGGGAGAGGTGGGTGCCTGAGTGGAGGAAGAGGTGGTTGTCTGAGTGGAGGAAGAGGTGGTTGTCTGAGTGGAGGGAGAGGTGGGTGTCTGAGTGGAGGAAGAGGTGGGTGTCTGAGAGGAGGGAGGTGGGTGTCTGAGTGGAGGGATATGTGGGTGTCTGAGTGGAGGGAGATGTGGATGTCTGAGTTAAGGAAGACGTGGGTGTCTGATTGGAGGGAGAGGTGGGTGTCTGAGAGGTGGGTGTCCGAGTGGACGGAGGGAACGGTGGGTGTCTGAGTGGAGGAAGGGAGAGGTAGGTGTCTGAGTGGAGGGAGAGGTGGGTGTCTGAGTGGAGGGAGGGAGGGGTGGGTGTCTGAGTGGAGGAAGATGTGGGTGTCTGAGTGGAGGAAGGGAGAGGTTGGTGTCTGAGTGGAGGGAGGGAGGGGTGGGTGTCTGAGTGGAGGGAGCGAGGGGTGGGTGTCTGAGTGGAGGGAGGGAGGGGTGGGTGTCTGAGTGGAGGAAGGGAGGGAGGGGTGGGTGTGTTAGTGGAGGGAGGGAGAGGTGGGTGTCTGAGTGGAGGGAGGGAGGGGTGGGTGTCTGAGTAGAGGAAGAGGTGGGTGTCTGAGTGGAGGGCGGGAGAGGTGGGTGTCTGAGTGGAGGGAGGGAGGGAGGGGTGGGTGTCTGAGTGGAGGGAGGGAGAGGTGGGTGTCTGATTGGAGGGAGGGAGGGAGGGGTGGGTGTCTGAGTGGAGGGAGGGGTGGGTGTCTTAGTGGAGGAAGAGGTGGGTGTCTGAGTTAAGGAAGAGGCGGGTGTCTGATTGGAGGGGGAGGTGGGTGTCTGAGTGGTGGGAGAGGTGGGTGTCCGAGTGGAGGGAGGGAGAGGTGGGTGTCTGAGTGGAGGGAGAGGTGGGTGTCTGAGTGGAGGGAGAGATGGGTGTCTGAGTGGAGGAAGATGTGGATGTCTGAGTTAAGGAAGAGGTGGGTGTCTGATTGGAGGGGGAGGTGGGTGTCTGAGTGGTGGGAGAGGTGGGTGTCTGAGTGGAGGGAGGGAGAGCTGGGTGTCTGAGTGGAGGGAGAGGTGGGTGTCTGAGTGGAGGGAGGGAGGGGTGGGTGTCTGAGTGGAGGGAGAGGTGGGTGTCTGAGTGGAGGGAGGGAGAGGTAGGTGTCTGAGAGGAGGGAGAGGTGGGTGTCTGAGTGGAGGGAGGGAGAGGTGGGTGTCTGAGTGGAGGGAGAGGTGGGTGTCTGAGTGGAGGAAGAGGTAGGTGTCTGAGTGGAGGGAGAGGTAGGTGTCTGAGTGGAGGAAGGGAGAGGTGGGTGTCTGAGTGGAGGGAGAGGTGGGTGTCTGAGTGGAGGGAGAGGTGGGTGTCTGAGTGGAGGAAGAGGTGGGTGTCTAAGTGGAGGAAGGGAGAGGTAGGTGTCTGAGTGGAGGAAGGGAGAGGTAGGTGTCTGAGTGGAGGAAGGGAGAGGTAGGTGTCTGAGTGGAGGAAGGGAGAGGTAGGTGTCTGAGTGGAGGAAGGGAGAGGTAGGTGTCTGAGTGGAGGAAGGGAGAGGTAGGTGTCTGAGTGGAGGAAGGGAGAAGTACGTGTCTAAGTGGAGGAAGGGAGAGGTAGGTGTCTGAGTGGAGGAAGGGAGAGGTAGGTGTCTGAGTGGAGGGAGGGAGAGGTGGGTGTCTGAGTGGAGGGAGGGAGAGGTGGGTGTCTGAGTGGAGGGAGGGAGAGGTGGGTGACTGATTGGAGGGAGAGGTAGGTGCCTGGGTGGAGGGAGAGGTGGGTGTCTAAGTGGAGGAAGGGAGAGGTAGGTGTCTGAGTGGAGGAAGGGAGAGGTAGGTGTCTGAGTGGAGGGAGGGAGAGGTGGGTGTCTGAGTGGAGGGAGGGAGAGGTGGGTGTCTGAGTGGAGGGAGGGAGAGGTGGGTGACTGATTGGAGGGAGGGAGAGGTGGGTGTCTGAGTGGAGGGAGAGGTGGGTGTCTGAGTGGAGGGAGAGGTGGGTGTCTGAGTGGAGGGAGGGAGAGGTGGGTGTCTGAGTGGAGGGAGGGAGAGGTGGGTGTCTGAGTGGAGGGAGAGGTGGGTGTCTGAGTGGAGGGAGAGGTGGGTGTCTGAGTGGAGGAAGGGAGAGGTAGGTGTCTGAGTGGAGGAAGGGAGAGGTAGGTGTCTGAGTGGAGGAAGGGAGAGGTAGGTGTCTGAGTGGAGGAAGGGAGAAGTAGGTGTCTAAGTGGAGGAAGGGAGAGGTAGGTGTCTGAGTGGAGGAAGGGAGAGGTAGGTGTCTGAGTGGAGGGAGGGAGAGGTGGGTGTCTGAGTGGAGGGAGGGAGAGGTGGGTGTCTGAGTGGAGGGAGGGAGAGGTGGGTGACTGATTGGAGGGAGAGGTAGGTGCCTGGGTGGAGGGAGAGGTGGGTGTCTAAGTGGAGGAAGGGAGAGGTAGGTGTCTGAGTGGAGGAAGGGAGAGGTAGGTGTCTGAGTGGAGGGAGGGAGAGGTGGGTGTCTGAGTGGAGGGAGGGAGAGGTGGGTGTCTGAGTGGAGGGAGGGAGAGGTGGGTGACTGATTGGAGGGAGAGGTAGGTGTCTGGGTGGAGGGAGAGGTGGGTGTCTAAGTGGAGGAAGGGAGAGGTAGGTGTCTGAATGGAGGGAAAGGTGGGTGTCTAAGTGGAGGGACCAAAATCGTTTCTTTACAGGCCAGCCAACGACTATCTGTGCAGGCCACAGGTCTCTTAGCCACTACAGCAGCCACAAGCCGCCGCTGCCTGCGTCACAGCGACCAGTGGGAGCCGCTACCCGCAGCCGCTGGCCACAGACCTGCTGGAGCATCCAGTCCCGCCGGGCACGACCCCAGGGGTTCATGCCTGACTGCCAGCGCTCGGGACCAAGAAACAAACAGCCCTTTTCAGGGCCCAAAGTTTTAAAATAAAGAAAGAATACAATTAGTCGGAAGATTTGTCACGACCTATCTTTTGGTACTGTTATCAGTCCGACCCCGGCTAACCCACCCCCTTTTTTTGTAAGTGGAGGGAGGGAGAGGTGGGTGTCTGAGTGGAGGGAGGGAGAGGTGGGTGACTGATTGGAGGGAGAGGTAGGTGTCTGGGTGGAGGGAGAGATGGGTGTCTAAGTGGAGGAAGGGAGAGGTAGGTGTCTGAGTGGAGGGAGGGAGTGGTGGGTGTCTGAGTGGAGGGAGGGATAGGTGGATGTCTGAGTGGAGGGAGGGATAGGTGGGTGTCTGAGTGGAGGGAGAGATAGGTGTCTGAGTGGAGGGAGGGAGAGGTGGACGTCTGAGTGGAGGGATAGGTGGATATCTGAGTGGAGGGATAGGTGGATGTCTGAGTGGAGGGAGGGAGAGGTGTCTGAGTGGAGGGAGGGATAGGTGGATGTCTGAGTGGAGGGAGGGATAGGTGGATGTCTGAGTGGAGGGATAGGTGGGTGTCTGAGTGGAGGGAGGGAGAGGTAGGTGTCTTAGTGGAAGGAGAGGTGGATGTCTGAGTGGAGGGATAGGTGGGTGTCTGAGTGGAGGGAGAGATAGGTGTCTGAGTGGAGGGAGGGAGAGGTGGATGTCTGAGTGGAGGGAGGGATAGGTGGATGTCTGAGTGGAGGGATAGGTGGGTGTCTGAGTGGAGGGAGGGAGAGGTGGGTGTCTTAGTGGAAGGAGAGGTGGATGTCTGAGTGGAGGGATAGGTGGGTGTCTGAGTGGAGGGAGAGATAGGTGTCTGAGTGGAGGGAGGGAGAGGTGGATGTCTGAGTAGAGGGATAGGTGGGTGTCTGAGTGGAGGGAGGGAGAGGTGGGTGTCTTAGTGGAAGGAGAGGTGGATGTCTGAGTGGAGGGAGGGAGAGGTGGATGTCTGAGTGGAGGGAGAGGTGGGTGTCTTAGTGGAGGGAGGGAGAGGTGGGTGTCTTAGTGGAAGGAGAGGTGGATGTCTGAGTGGAGGGTGGGATAGGTGGATGTCTGAGTGGAGGGATAGGTGGGTGTCTGAGTGGAGGGAGGGAGAGGTGGGTGTCTTAGTGGAGGGAGAGGTGGATGTCTGAGTGGAGGGAGGGAGAGGTGGATGTCTGAGTGGAGGGAGAGGTGGGTGTCTTAGTGGAGGGAGGGAGAGGTGGGTGTCTTAGTGGAAGGAGAGGTGGATGTCTGAGTGGAGGGAGGGATAGGTGGATGTCTGAGTGGAGGGATAGGTGGGTGTCTGAGTGGAGGGAGGGAGAGGTGGGTACTTAGTGGAGGGAGAGGTGGATGTCTGAGTGGAGGGAGGGATAGGTGGATGTCTGAGTGGAGGGAGAGGTGGGTGTCTGAGTGGAGGGAGGGATAGGTGGATGTCTGAGTGGAGGGATAGGTGGGTGTCTGAGTAGAGGGAGGGATAGGTGGATGTCTGAGTGGAGGGAGGGAGAGGTGGGTGTCTGAGTGGAGGGAGGGAGAGATGGGTGTCTTAGTGGAAGGAGAAGTGGATGTCTGAGTGGAGGGAGGGATAGGTGGATGTCTGAGTGGAGGGATAGGTGGGTGTCTGAGTGGAGGGAGGGATAGGTGGATGTCTGAGTGGAGGGAGGGAGAGGTGGGTGTCTGAGTGGAGGGAGGGATAGGTGGATGTCTGAGTGGAGGGAGGGATAGGTGGATGTCTGAGTGGAGGGAGGGAGAGGTGGATGTCTGAGTGGAGGGAGAGGTGAGTGTCTGGAAGTAGGGAGAGGTGGGTGTCTGATTGAAGGGAGAGGTGGGTGCCTGAGTGGAGGGAGAAGGAGGTGGGTGTCTGAGTGGAGGGAGGGAGGGAGAGGTGGGTGTCTGATTGGAGGGAGAGGTGGATGCTTGAGTGGAGAGAGAGAGAGGTGGGTGACTGAGTGGATATACAGAAGGATGCAGTGATGAATGATGAAGTTTTTTTTTCTTCTTGTCAGCATCTTCTCAATCCTGCATCCACATCCATTTCTACTTACCTCCTTGCCTATTCATGGCTCTTGATGAACACTTAGTTCTGGCTGAACACTCACAGTTCTTGTTGAAGCAATGGGTGCATCAAGAGAGAAAATAATACTCTGTTACCACTGGAGTGGAAGACGGTTAAGGAAGGCAGATCTTCCATCACTAGTCCAGTGACAAGAGAAATTTGAAGAGGAGTAGTAACTTTCAGCAACTTGTCAACATGATATCCCTGGCACCAACATCAACCAACAACCAGAAGAGAGTCAGATTTCTGATCAACAATGTTCAATGCTCACACTGATCATGAAATTACAAAATGCACCACTAAACATTAACAAGAGCATATTCAATGAACACAAAATATTCAACAACAAGAACATAAGTCAGTGAGAGAGAAAGGGGGGGAAAAAATTCTAACTCGGGATGAGCTATGTAATATATCAGCAAAAAGACAGCAGTAAAATACAGTAAAAAATTATACCACATGCAAACTACAAGAAGTTAGACAGCACATTTAGATTTCAAATGCAAAATTATATATATTTTTTAACTTTCCCATAAATAGTTTTCAAAGATAAAAAGCACACCTGTCATTTCCCACACCTCTGCACCAAGCCTGCACCGTAAGCCATTTTACAGCAGCAGGGTGCCACCCCTGAACTGAGGGGGCGGCGCCGTTTTTGATAAGGACAGGGCAAACTGGCAGGTGTGTGCATGCATCTCTGTTTGCAGTCTTGCTTCAGCCCTCTCATGTGCCCTCTACACTCCCTCATCCACTCAGATGTTTCATCTAGCCCCCTTCCTCTTCCCCCCACTCCCCCCCCCCCCCCCCCCCAACCCAAACACACACACACACACACACACATACACACACACACACACACACACACACACACACACACACACACACACACACACACACCCCACACACACACACCTTCCACCCTCTCCCCTAACTTTCCTTCTCTACCTCTGAGGTTTTCAAGCAGCCTGCACAACCCATCACAAGTAGCTCCAACTATTTGAATATTTTCTATAGCTATTCCTTCCTCTTTCCCCCACTCTTTTCAACACACACACACACACACATCTCCACTCCCCCCCCCCCCCACCCCCACACACACCTCCACTCCACATCTCCACATGCCTGGCCCACTTCCCTTCCCTCATTGTATGCTACCTGCTGCAATCTTTACAGCTTCACACAG
>JAWQFJ010024503.1:122500-132500 GCA_034096865.1 Theodoxus fluviatilis | reverse complement strand
ATGGCACACAGCTCTGGACAGAGACCATGGCACACAGCTCTGGGCAGAGACCATGGCACACAGCTCTGGACAGAGACCATGGCACACAGCTCTGGACAGAGACCATGGCACACAGCTCTGGACAGAGACCATGGCACACAGCTCTGGACAGAGACCACGGCACACAGCTCTGGACAGAGACCACGGCACACAGCTCTGGACAGAGACCACGGCACACAGCTCTGGACAGCAGCAGAGCAGCAGAGAACATTGGGGGGACTACAGCACTGCCACTGTGCGCTGTGAGAGGGACATCGGCCCAGTACATGACAAAACCAAGCATGCTGGAAACTGCACTGATTTGCTCCCTTGGACATCAGTTCTATGCATCTGAAGCAGATGAACAGACCTTTGCATTGCAAATAACACCACCCTGTAATAAAATGATCCTTGCACAAACATATAACCCATACTTTGCTTCATATTGGGATTCTTGTCTACATATGCAACAGAGGAGTTTGCAACTATAATATACAGACAATGTTATAACAAGAAGGGCAAAGCCCATACGACTCACATGGTTGACCTTGACTTTTATATGACCTTGACCTTCAGGTGACCTTCAAGGTCAAGGTCAAACAACTAAACCTAGCAATGGCATCATACACTAAGAAATGCTTTACACATTTTTTTCCTACCAAAAAAACATGTGACCTTGACCCAAGGTCAAGGTCATCCAAGGTCATGCAACACAAAGCTCTTAATTCAAGACATAGGAAGCACAATGGTGCTTATTGGCACTTTCTACCATGAGATATAGTCACTTTTAGTGGTTCACTACCCCATTTTGGTCACATTTCATAAGGGTCAAAGTGACCTTGACCTTGATGATATGTGACCAAATGTGTCTCATGATGAAAGTATAACATGTGCCCCACATAATTATTAAGTTTGAAACAGTTATCTTCCATAGTTCAGGGTCAAGGTCACTTCAAAATATGTATACAATCCAACTTTGAAGAGCTCCTGTGACCTTGACCTTGAAGCAAGGTCAACCAAACTGGTATCAAAAGATAGGGCTTGCTTTGACCTATATACCACTTGTAGCTAAGGTTGCCATTCTCAATAACGTGGGAGAAAATTGGGAAAATGTGAAAAATGACTGTTTTTGAGACCACATCTATGGCTCCTGTGACCTTGACCTTGAAGCAAGGTCAAGTCACTATGTATGTTTTTTGAGGCCTTGTCATCATACACCATCATGCTACATTTGGTGTTGATAGACTTAATAGTCTCCGAGAAAAATCCAACGTTTAAGTTTTTTACGGATGCCCGGACGGACGCCCGGACGGACGCCCGGACGCCCGGACGGACGGACGACACGGCTCAGTACATAGACTTACTTTTGCTTCGCATGTGAGTCAAAAATCTATGCTCTTCAACTTTTGTTCACTAAACTGTAAGTAGAATGTATTGACACTTCCTGGGGTGTCATTCTGTAATTCATTCCTTTCAACTAAATTTAAGAAATAAATATTAATAATATTTTAGAACTCTAAATAGTTCCACTTATTAAATTGTTCCTTGCCTCCTTGTATGCAGAGCATGAGAGAACGTGTCCTCCATTTTCTTCTCTCACACAGAGGACACCAGGTGTCCTGTGCAGGTGACTTCCTCGGTGGGCCACTGGCTTGCAGGCATGATGTCAGTCTGTACAATGTGTCCCTTTTGCCTATGTACAAATCCTCCTTTCAAAATTGAAAGCAAATGAACTCATCTCTGAACGGGAGAGTTGGGTAGATAACCAGCCACCAGCCAGCCACCCAGCGAGATGAATGAACATAAACACACACACACACACACACATATATATGTATGTATGTGCACACACATACACACACATGTATGTATGTGCACACACATCATGACATGCACACACACACACACACACACATGCACACACACACATGCATACGCACACAAACTGGACAGACAGATGGACAGAGATGGTTAAAAACAAATATATCAGCAGATACAGACTCAGTTATTAAAACCACACACACAAATGCAAAGAAGAAGAAGAAAGAAAAGAAGAAGAAGAAGGAAAAGAAGAAGAAGCAGGAAAAGAAGAAGGAAGAAGGAAAAGAAGAAGGAAAAGAGGAAGAAGAAGAAGGAAAATAGGAAGAAGAAGGAAAAGTAGAAGAAGGAAAAGAAGAAGAAGGAAAAGAAGAAGAATGAAAAGAAGAAGTAAATGAAGAAGGCAAAAAAAAGTAATAAAAGAAGAAGAAGTCAAAGAAAAAGAAGGAAAAGAAGAAGAAGGCAAAGAAGAAGTAAAAGAAGAAGAAGTCAAAGAAAAAGAAGAAAAAGAAGAAGAAGTCAAAGAAAAAGAAGAAAAAGAAGAAGAAGAAGTAAAAGAAGAAGAAGGAAAAGAAGAAGTAAAAGGAGAAGAAGGCAAAGAAGTAGTAAAAGAAGAATAATGCAAAGAAGAAGGAAAAGAAGGAAAAGAAGAAGAAGGAAAAGAAGAAGTAAAAGGAGAAGAAGACATATAGGAAGACACCTGTGCTCTCCACTTAGGCAGTGGAGGCCTTCCTACTTGGAAAACAACCTCCAGCTGCACACTATCACTGGGCAAGGCATATCAGGCCTTTCAAGTGTGGCAAGCAAGGTCAGGAGTGAGGCAGCAAGGTCAGGAGTGAGGCAGCAAGGTCAGGAGTGAGGCAGCAAGGTCAGGAGTGAGGCAGCAAGGTCAGGAGTGAGGCAGCAAGGTCAGGAATGAGGCAGCAAGGTCAGGAGTGAGGCAGCAAGGTCAGGAGTGAGGCAGCAAGGTCAGGAGTGAGGCAGCAAGGTCAGGGGTGAGGCAGCAAGGTCATGTGTGAGGCAGCAAGGTCATGTGTGAGGCAGCAAGGTCATGTGTGAGGCAGCAAGGTCAAGAGTGAGGCAGCAAGGTCACGAGTGAGGCAGCAAGGTCACGAGTGAGGCAGCAAGGTCACGTGTGAGGCAGCAAGGTCAAGTGTGAGGCAGCAAGGTCAGGAGTGAGGCAGCAAGGTCAGAATTGAGACATCAAGGTCAGGATTGAGGCAGCAAGGTCAGGAGTGAGGCAGCAAGATCAGGTGTGAGGCAGCAAGGTCAGGATTGAGGCAGCAAGGTCACATGTGAGGCAGCAAGATCAGGTCAAATCAGACCAGTCTATATTTCCCCAATGCCCCAGGTAATTCAGTCTCAGTCTCCGTCTGTTCCTCTCTGTGTACCTGTCTGTGTGTCCTGATGCACTGTCTGCGGTCAGCTGAGATGACCCACATATCTGCAAGGACATCTGACATCCTCATGCTACCCCCCCCCCCCCCCCCCCCCCCCCCCCCCCCCCCCCCCCCCCCCCCCCCCCCCCCCCCACCCCCCCCCCACGGCTGCCCCCTGGTGCTATGTTTTGAGAAAATGGCTTTTACAGTTTAGGCAATGTGTTGACATCATGGTGGCCATTTTGAATGTGGTGTATCAGCTTGGCTGACCAGCTAAATGGCTCCGTCCTAAGGGAAAGTTCAGGAAAATATGAGCTGTGAACAGCTGGATGTAGGTTCCAAAATCTATTGGCACCTTGATACCTACATGGCTAACCCCTCACTCTCTGTGGCGGACATCTTGGAAGTAGCCCAAATGGCGTCCCTCTCACTCTGTGCTGGAGTGACACATCTGCTGCTGTGCCAGCAAGCCAGGCTCAAGTCCCAGGAATAGCTTGCAAGGAATCATCCACCTCCCTGGTCAGGAGACCAAGTCCTGTACAGATTTCAGAAGCTTTACTTCACAAATGTATGGACATATGTGCTGTTTCTGTATTTCCCTTTCCTCACAGCAAACAAATGTATGGACATGTATATATGTGTTGTTTCTGTATCCCCCTTTCCTCACAGCAAACAAATGTATGGACATATGTGCTGTTTCTGTATCTCCCTTTCCTCACAGCAAACAAATGTATGGACATATGTGCTGTTTCTGTATCTCCCTTTCCTCACAGCAAACAAATGTATGGACATATGTGCTGTTTCTGTATCTCCCTTTCCTCACAGCAAACAAATGTATGGACATATGTGCTGTTTCTGTATCTCCCTTTCCTCACAGCAAACAAATGTTTGGACATATGTGCTGTTTCTGTATCCCCCTTTCCTCACAGCAAACAAATGTATGGACATATGTGCTGTTTCTGTATCTCCCTTTCCTCACAGCAAACAAATGTATGGACATATGTGCTGTTTCTGTATCTCCCTTTCCTCACAGCAAACAAATGTATGGACATATGTGCTGTTTCTGTATCTCCCTTTCCTCACAGCAAACAAATGTATGGACATATGTGCTGTTTCTGTATCTCCCTTTCCTCACAGCAAACAAATGTATGGACATATGTGCTGTTTCTGTATCCCCCTTTCCTCACAGCAAACAAATGTATGGACATATGTGCTGTTTCTGTATTTCCCTTTCCTCACAGCAAACAAATGTATGGACATATGTGCTGTTTCTGTATTTCCCTTTCCTCACAGCAAACACATGTATGGACATATGTGCTGTTTCTGTATTTCCCTTTCCTCACAGCAAACAAATGCATGGACATATATGTTGTATTTGTATCTCCCTTTTCCCACACCAAACAAATGTATGGACATATGTGCTGTTTCTGTATCTCCCTTTTCCCACACCAAGCATGTACTAATTGCAGACACTTCAGGATTTAAGCAGAACAGTTGTAACGTTTCTGTTCCAAGTGACTGGAAATTCAGATTTGTGTAGTGTTTCTGGAAGTTTGTTTCCGAGTGTCGGTCTATGCAAGAGAAACATCATCAGCCATGTTTCCTTTGTCCCCTCATATTTGCCATTTACAGGCAAGCAGATATTTTCAGATACCTGCAGTTGTCTGGAAGGTACGTAACTATAGATGAATCAAGTCTGATGGGTATCCTCATAAGTGTTGTGCACTACAATGGTGCCGTTTTCTCAGATGTTTGTATTCAAAACTATTTAGGGTTCAAAAACTCACATTGTCTTGTTTAACACTTATTTAAAGTCTAAAACACGGTGAGGTTTTGATGGCCGCGTATAATACAAAACAAATACAAGACATTAGAAGGTAAAACAACGCAAATTTTTGGCTAAAAAGCCTTCATCAGGCGCACAAATAAAACTTACTGGAGGGCGGACAAAAGTAGAATCTACGTTTGTCCGCCCTCCAGTAAGTTTTATTTGTGCGTCTGATGAAGGCTTTTTAGCCGAAAATTTGCGTTGTTTTACCTTTTAATGTCTTGTATTTGTTTTGTATTATACGCAGCCATCAAAACCTCACCGTGTTTTAGACTTTTATTCTAATGCCATGGCAGTCCCTTGTTTTTGACACTTATTTGAAGGGTTGGGAAGTTCCTGTTTAACACTTCACCCTGGTAAACTTGAGCACACTCCTGCAAACACAAGTTGACTGACTGTTCCAATGACACGGACAAAGGCAAAGCAACAAAAAATGGAATCAGACATTATCAGTAAATTTGCAAAAATCATTCTGTCATGAGAACTCTGCACACACCCACACCCACACACACTCAATGTTCAGCCTAACTGAAGGTTGGGGTTAACTCAATGTGTATTTTTTCTTCATGCATGTAAAGCTGAGTATTCTTTTCTTATCAACTATAATCAAGATGTTCATGTTTGAAGGGGTACGCATGAATAAATTATTTCTTTGTGTTACCATTGCAACAAGGATACTACTTAATTTTCCAACCAACACCTGTCAAGATATTTTTACTTATCAGCTCTGAAAGTACAATTCTAATGACTGATTAAGACATCAAGTTTTTTTAATGCTCTCTTTTCACTCATACATTACTTTTGATACCTGTCATCCTTTTAACAAGTACATGTATATACAAACAACTGTTTTTGTACTTTTAAACTACAAACTATGTGTTGAGGGCAATTATGTTTTAGTCTTAATAGCCTTAAACATGTACATGTCAGAAAATTGGCTAGCGTATTGGTGGACGGAGCATGAATACCACACACACACTAAGCTAGCACATGCACACTTACACACACACACTCACACACACATGCATGCATGCATGCATGCAGGCATGCATGCATGCACACACACACACTCACACTCACACACATACGCACACACATACACTCACACACACACACACACAGGGGGTGGGGATGGGGGAGAGAGAGAGAGATTCACAAGGAGACGGAGGAGGAGGAGGAGGAGGAGGAGGAAGGGGGGGGGGGGGGAGGAGGAGGAGGAGGAGGAGGAGGAGGAGGAGGAGGAGGAGGAGGAGGAGGAAGGGGGGAGGAGGAGGAGGAGGAGGAGGAGGAGGAGGAGGAGGAGGAGGAGGAGGAGGAGGAGGAGGAGGAGGAGGAGGAGGAGGAGGAGGAGGAGGAGGAGGAGCAACATATAAGGAATAGGAGGAGCAACATATAAGGAATAGGAGGAGCAACATATAAGGAATAGGAGGAGCAACATATAAGGAATAGGAGGAGCAACATATAAGGAATAGGAGGAGCAACATATAAGGAATAGGAGGAGCAACATATAAGGAATAGGAGGAGCAACATATAAGGAATAGGAGGAACAGGAAGGGGAGAATGAGGAAAGGAGGAGAAATGCAACTGAGTGATATGCAAAGGGCAAAAACAAGGGCCATGATGCCAAGATAGTGACACTGAACTGCGATAACAATCGTGACAATGAAACGTGGAATGAAACGACCTAAACCTTCTTTTCCCAAGTCTTTACATAAGTAAACCTAGTGAGTGAGACTAAAGCGTAGGCGGTGACTGCATGATTTTTCATGAAAACGTTTCCACTTTGAAACATGTTCCCAGATAAGTGGGGCGTGATTCCAAACTGATTTGCTTACCGGCTTAGGGTCAAGGTTGTAGAACTTTTCCTCGAAACACGGTGGGCATCATAGCAGTAAAGTCAGGGATGGTCAATGCTAACCTTGACATCACGAGTTAGTGAAACGCACACATCCACGTCCCACTAAGCAAAGGACTACTCGAAATCACAACAATCTTTTGATTAGAATTCCTCAAAGAGAAGACGATGGTTATTC
Source organism: Theodoxus fluviatilis (assembly GCA_034096865.1). NCBI lineage: Eukaryota > Metazoa > Mollusca > Gastropoda > Cycloneritida > Neritidae > Theodoxus > Theodoxus fluviatilis. The sequence continues at coordinate 125,424 of JAWQFJ010024503.1, read as the reverse complement.
CAGAAAACAAATTCCACGGCAAAGCGTACCGATTCTTCAACATAAGCCGGGAAAGCTCCCATAGTTTCAGTGCGAGAAATGAGGGAACACGAAGTCGAACCCCAAATACAGTCACAGTGTAAACAAACCCGACATAACCCTATGTGTCCACGAACACGACGAAAAGTATGTATGAATAGGAAGTATGGAGCATGCATCTCCATCATTACACAGTCTGAAGGTGTAAAGCGAATGAGATTCTCACCCAAACAGCAGTTTTTATCAGCGTTACAACCACACCCACACACACACACACACGTACGCGTGCACGGAGAGGTCGCAGCCATATTTGCTACGCTACAGTCCCACAGCAGTACGCGCTGGGAGTGGACTCACTCTCACTCTCAGATGAATGCAGGGAACGACAGTTATCCAAAATTCACACAGAAGAAAACGCAGCATTCTCTTCATGATCAGAACTCAAATGACCGATGAATCGCTTCGATTCCTGGTGTCCAAACCCCAATCAGATCTTCAGATGCCATGATCCGGGAGTTTCAGAGAAGTATTAGGGAGCGCATCACACACGTCTGTCGTAAACACAAGCACTAGCCGACTAGGTGCTACTCACCGTCTCCAGTGGAGCTCTCACTCATCTCGACGTAGTTGTGGTTGATCTTTGGACGCTGGGATTCCGGGGATAGCCCGTGGAGGTCGGGTTTCAAAGTGCAAGGCTCGCGTGTGACAGGCCGGCGCACTCTGCTACGCGCTCGACCCTTCGATAGGAGAACGAGGGAGTAGGGCGGAGTTTCACGTGACTTGTCATGTGCACACGAGCTCCGGCATGGAGTCACCCTGGCAGTTTATAGCCGTTGACCGGCCATGACCGCAGTAGCGTGCATTTAGTGTGGCGGTTTGAGCGTTATAGTTCTAATGGACTGAAGTGACTGGAGGCTGCTAGTTTCCTAGACTACGGCAAAGACCGTATGGTCTTTGACTACGGTGCAACAAATTGCATGCACTACCGAGTGTGTGGGTTTTGAGCTGGCGTACGCGCGTTCCTGATCTGAGCTCACCAACGCGGGCGCAGTTGTTGAGGAGGGAGTGAGAGAAAGGGTAGGATGGAGGAGTGATGGAAGGAAGAGGGAGGGATGGATGGATCGATGGATGGATCGATCGATGGATGGGTGGTTGGACGGATGGGCGGATGGATGGATGGATGGATGGATCGATGGGTGGATGGACGGATGGGCGGGTGGATGGGTGGATGGATGGGTGGATGGATGGATGGACGGATGATGAATAGATGGAAGGAAGAGGGAGGGAGGGATGGATCGATGGATGGGTGGATGGACGGATGGATCGATGGATGGATGGATGGATGGATGATGAATAGATGGAAGGAAGAGGGAGGGAGGGAGGGAGGGATGGATGGATAGATGATGAAAAGACAGAAGGAAGATTGGATGGATGGGTGGGTGGATGGATGGATGGATGGATGGATGGATGAAGGAATAATGGATAGACAGATGGATGGATGATGAAAAGACGGAAGGAAGATTGGATGAGTGGATGGATGATTGAAGGAAGAATGGATGGACGGGTGGATGGATGGAAGGCCACAGTTGGATGGAGAGAACGAGAAAGAGGTTAATACGTGTTTGGAGGTGAACTGGATCAGAACATGATAAGAACAGGAGAAACGTGTTGAATATGAGACGAACAAAATCCTGCGTAAATACACGGGTTTTAGTAAAGATGAAAGGTCATGGTTTTGTCAAGCAACACGTCAACCACATCTTGGGTTCAAGTCGCTTGTTTTTCGTGACCTGCATTTTTTTGTTTATCCTTCCAGATATTGCATCCTCCAATATGTACAACATAGCTCAAAAGACGATGCTGTTATTCTATCAAAATACACTGATCCCATAATTATAAAATAAGTTTCATTATGATACAATTACAAATACATAACCTTGAGTTGACGACACAAAAATCTCATCCTAAACTGCTTATTGTCTTTTTCTTTAGCCTACTTAACTGTTTACATCGACTAATTATCCTAACCCTGTCTGACTGTCAACAACCAAAACACACACACACACACACACACACACACACACACACACACACACACACACACACACACACACACAAACGCATACAAACACACACACACAAACGCATACAAACACACACACACACACACACACACACACAAACACACACACACACACACACACACACACACACACACACACAAACACACACACACGAAAACACACACACGAAAACACACACACAGACACACGCGCACGCGCGCGCGCGCGTGCGCACTCACGCATGCACGCACGCACATAGACAGAGACACAGACACAGAAAGAGAGAGAGAGAGAGAGAGAGAGAGAGAGAGAGAGAGAGAGAGCGCACTGTACACACACTGTACACACACTGTACACACACTGTACACACACTGTACACACACTGTACATATACTGTACATATACTGTACATGCATTGTACATGCACATCATTATGACGAACAGAGCCCTCGTAAAGGTTTCGCTCATTGACCAAGAAAGGCCTACTGAATATTGAATGGATAACAGAAGCCCCACTGCATAAATCGAGTAACCTGAACTGTTGAAAGTGTGGAAATTTCGTTTATTTGCTATTCATTTCCACATTCCAACAGGGAAAGAAAGCTACATAGTATATGTGACATTAACACACTCCAGTCAAATAAAATGTGAAACTCTCCATTACAAAATTGATTTGAATGACGGCACTACATCTGTTGGGTTTGACCTTTCCTAGCTGCACGTGTCACTCGTACTTTGGAGATGACACGTGACATTACTTTTTTGTTCGTCAGACTTTTCAGTAGAAAAGTACGCAATTTATTCGTCGTATCACTTTAACTACTTGCTCTTAGCTCTGCCCGT